>CAUYRH010038622.1:0-65079 GCA_963574655.1 Perodicticus potto | reverse complement strand
CGCGGCGGCGGGGGGGGCCCGGCGGGGGGCGGGGGGGCCGGCCCGCGGCCCTGACACCCAGACCCCCCCCACCCCCCCACCCCGCACCCCCCCCCCGCGGGGGGGGGGGGGGGTGGGGGGGCGGGGGGGAGGGGAGCAGGGGTTCTCTTTTTAGGACGAGGCTGTTAGGGGAGGGATGGTATTTGGTGAGATCACACCTAATGTGCACAATGCAAGGGTACATTTCAAAACAATTACGAAGATATTATAAATGTCATAAGGCAAAAATAAGTTAGTGAGGTGATGGTTATGTCCATTAGTTTGATTTAAGCATTCCACATTTTATATCAAATCCCATAAATGTATAGAATTACGATTTCATAAAAATTAAGTTTAAAAATACAGACCGTAAAAATAAGTAAAAGAAAATTGTATTTATTAAAAATAAATAAATAAATCTAGCTGGGAAGAGAAGGGAAGGAGGTACATGATTCGGTCTTGGGGGAGGAAGGCAGAGACCAGCCCCGCACTCCTCACTTCTGAGTTCCTTCTCTGCCTTGTTCCTTTAACGCCTCACCCTCCATCTAATTAGGCACTTGTAGATTAGTTACTCTCATCTCCGGTATCTCTGTAATTTATTTTCCTGCTCCCATCTGACAGCCAAGGCTCTCCAATGTTATTAATAAATAGGCAAATGTGTGAGGTCATCACTTCCACCATCCCTTTCCAGCTGAAGCCTTCCCACTGCGGCAGTGAGACATCTGGGTCTTTTCTGCAAGCTAATGAATAATTTGGCTGCTTTGATGGATCTATGACAAATGTCCTTCTTAGGAATATTTAAACACAGATGCTTGATTTTGTCTGATCTTTTTCTCTCTCCTTTTTCTTCCAAGTAGCTGATTATTTCCCTAATGTCCACACATATATATTCATATAGATATTAAAATGCTTGTTTATAATTCCAGATAGCCCGTGTAGTTATTGATAATGAGGTAATCATTATGAAGCCATTACTGTATAATTTTCTAATCTCACTTTACAGTAATGAGGATTGTACCATCATCCGCATATTGCCTTCTTGATTATATTTGCTAGATATGAGTTTAAATTTAGTGGCATTTATGTTAAAACATTTTATGTGTTCTCATTCTATGGCGAGGCTTTTATAAAGTCTCCTTTATGTGAGAATTTGATTTCCAAATAGAAGGAATATTCTCCCTAATTACTCCTAAGAATAATCTGACAGGTAATATGTATAATGTGAATATGTCGTGGGCAAGTGTTATGGAAGAGATAAACAGAAAATAAAATATTTTAGATAACCATAAAGTAGTTCTTCTGCAGCTGGGGCAATTGGGCCTTGTGTCTCTGACTTAATAAAAATAAGCAAATGTTTCAAGTCATTTGATTAGGTGTGTACTGAATCAGTGGATTTGAAGAAGGAAACCCTGGATTTGTGTCCATGGTTCTGCGTCCTTTCTTGGTCAGATGCCTAAACTTCAGTCTCCTCATCTGCCAAATGAGGACTGTTTATACATCGTATTGTATTTGTTCATCATGAGGCACTATTACTTACTGCGTGTTTAGCAGCACCGTCTGAGGAGCCAGACTCTATGGGTTTGAACTGTGTCATCTTCAACAAGAGACTGAAATTATCTATGCCTTTGTTATATCATCTACAACATAGGAATAATCATAGTACCTTACTCAAAGGTCGTTGTGAGAATTAAAGTTAATTACTACTGTAAAATACTTAGGTCTCTGGGAAATAGTAAGTGCTTAGCAAAAATTAGCTATATTAATTATTGTACGTTGGGTGTGAGCAATGTATCCTGATATATTTTCTTACCTGTGTTTGGGTTCGTATATTTATTTAATGGAATTATTTTCCACATATTTAGTCAGATTTTGTAATATAAAATAAGTGAATACTGAGTAGGGGCCTAATTTTGGTGTCTCCTGCCACTAGTTTATTCATATCTGTTACATGGACACAGTCTTATCCACCCTCTTTGTACTTGTTTTAAAGGCAGGGGCTGCTTTTGTCTTTGGATATCAAGTAGTGCTTAGAAGGCAGCCTTATTAGTAATAAGTGTTCAAGCTTATTCAACATTTTTGGACCCTGTGCAATGGGTTGCCAGTTTTAGAAGGAAGGCTAGAAGCAAACCAACTGGCTCAAATCGTTGTGGGAAGGGATGGAAGACAATCTCAAAGGTGAATTCTGTAATAAAGAGGAATTTGTGGAAAGAAATGGAAATTTAGTATAAACTCAATTTGTGAACTTCAGAGGTGCTATGGTATAACTAATGGAAGGGTTTGGGACCCAGCTTTCTCCCTGGAGTCACATTGTATTGAGAATGATCGGGCATGTGATGTTGACATCATCAAATCGCTCTTTCCCATCTGTAATACGAAGACCATGATATCTCCTCCACTTTTTTCATGGAGACACTTAAAATTATCAACAGAGGTCATATATAGGGAAGCACTTTGAAAGCTAGAAAATTAATGTACAAATATTAGGGTCTTTGATATTCTAAGAGTCAAGCCCATGATTATAAAGACACTAACTTATTTGCTTTTTCTCTCCCTCTCTCTTTTTTTCTCTCCTTCCCGCCCCCCTCCTCCGTCTTTCTTAACTATATATTGGTAGCTCATTCATTTCAGCTGGACTAGTCTCAATCTTCTCTATTGAATTCATTTTGAAAAGAACAGGGTAGAATTCATTGAACCTTTAGAAGAATCAACTTATTAGGCGACTTAACTTAATTCCAAAATTTTACCCTTAGAGTAAGAGGAATGTGTATCGTGGACTGACGCCTGTGGTAAGGAGAAAGAGCGAGGCCTGATGGCTCATGCCTGTAATCCTAGCACTTTGGGAGGCTGAGGAAGGTGGATTGCTTCAGCTCAGGAGTTCAAGACCAGCCTGAGCAAGAGTGAGACCCCTGTCTCCACTAAAAAATAGAAAAAACTAGCCAAGTGTGGCAGTGGGCACCTGTAGTCCCAACTCCTTGGGAGACTAAGATAGGAGACTAAGATAGTTTCGCTTGAGCCAGGAGTGTGAGGTTGCTAAAGTAGGCCGACACCATGGCACTCTAGCCTGAGCAACAGAGGGAGACTCTGTCTCAAAAAAAGAAAAACAAAATAGAGAGAGAGAGGAGGAAGAGCTAACACACTACTCATGACTTCATGTAGTCACTCTAATTCTTTTGGTTTCTTTGGGTTGATGTGAGGGAATAAATGTTTAGGTTGTGTTGTTTTCATCTCTGGGGTAAAGTTCAAGTTGTACGGGAGCCCTTCCCTGGGGGGCGTGCTGCGCCCTCACACCGTGTGCATTCGCCTGTGGTTCCCGGTGTGATGGGTATGCTGTGGACCTTGGATCTCACTCTAACTCTGTTCAGTCTTCAGGGTGACAGCAGATACTCTGCTCCTCTTTCTTACCCTCCTTTTTCTCTCTTTCTTTCTGTCCTCCCCCTCTCTGTTCCTATCCCCAACCACTACCATAGACACCGTGTCCGGAGTATAAGGACAGGGGAGAAGTGGTGAGCTTTCCTGCCTTCAGCCTGGACAATGACCAGGAAGGATGTTGACCAAGCTCTCCGCTCATGAGGAATCAGAAACACTCTGTGATTTTTTTAATTAAAATCAAAATATGCCCGTAGTTCCAAAAAGAAGAAGAAGAAGCCTTCTTCTGCAACTCTGTTGAAGAATATTCAGGATGGAGGCAATCAGGGAGGTCACCAAATTCAAACACTTCATTTTAGTGCAGGGAGACCTCTTGGTGCATGGCCTTGCTGTGCCTGAGAACAAATGTTCTGGAATTCACTTATTGTCAGGGAGTGCTCCCTAGGCCTAAAGCCCAGAGACATTCCTCTAGAACTCATCAGAAGGGTGGGTCATTTCCGAAATAGTTACTGCTGAGTCAGTGAAAATACCCGGGGTGGGCCTCCATAGAATGGAGGGGGATTCTATGATGATAAGGAGTTGGGTGATGTGTTCTCTTCTTAATAGAAATTTGCAGCTACTCGACTCATTCTCAAGGTGATGGGCATCTCCCATTGGGCTCTTTTCCTGGTGATGACCTTGCACTTAGCCCTTTGCCTGTTTGTCCTATTCCATTCAAGCTCGTGGTCAGGGGTTGTGAGCCATCTGGCTGAGAAGAGGAATCCAGCCCGATTCAGGAGCAGTTTGCCACCGTGAGGTAGGGTCAGGCTGACTAGTTTAGAGAGGGAAGCCATCGTCCCCCAGCACGTGGGGGCTGTTAGTGAGCGCTCCGAAGCTCTCTGGTTGTTTGGGGAAGGGCTAAGGGGAAGAAGCACTTAGAGCCTTGCTGGGATGATGACTTTAAATGATCTTCCATGGTCTGGTGGCCAGGGCAAGAGGGTGAATTCTCCAAAGCTGCAGGAGAGAGAGAGAGAGAGAGAGAGAGAGAGAGAGAGAGAGAGAGAACTCTAAGATGGGAAGGAGATTCAGTTAAACTTCCATAAGGAAAAGGGTTGTTCAGACCTTAATTCATATGAGGAAAGCACAGAGTCTGTGCACAGGAGGCTGATTTTGGAGCCCAGGATCAGGATACAGGTGGCAGGTGAGCAGAGGAGGCGACAGTGCATTGTGTATTTTCCCTTCTCCCTGAGTGAGTCCTCACCACGCTCAGAGCTGAGCTTTTATATTTAGCCTCTGTGTGTGTGTCCCTCTTGTGTACACAACTGGTGATGACAGTGACTCTCTTCACAGGAAAGCACTAAGTGAGGATTAACTGAGTAACGGGAGCAAATTGGAAGGGTGATGGAAATGCCTGATGGAATCGCTGACGGATTCTCCCGGTGGGAGAAGGCCTCAGTGCCCCTTCCCCCGGGTCTCACCCGCAGGTGCACCAGCCCTATCTCTGCAGTCCCCGTGAGCCTCCCCCCGGAACCCCGGCCTCCCAGAAGCTGTGGGCTGTTTGTTCAAATGATTCCCCGGTTCCCCCACCAACAGACAGAGGCAGCAGGACTCAATATCCCCCCTGTTTGGGGAGAGACCAGAGCAGAAATTTGGACTAAGTTGTCAGTAATTCGCCCCCATTCCTGCCCTAAGAAAGGTATCTTTTCAAAAATATTGTTTCCCGGGTTCATATTATAAAATCTTTATGGAGAACAACTCAGTAAAACATACACTAACAATTCTTAGATATATACATGCCCCTTGCCCAAGAAATGCCAATTTCATCAAATGGTCATGGTCTTCTTCCTTGTTTTTATCTTTTTTTTTTTTTTTGAGGTTTTTGGCTGGGGCTGGGTTTGAACCCTCCACCTCCGGCATATGGGACCAGCACCCTACTCCTTTGAGCCCCAGGCACCACCCTTCTTATTTTCCTCTTTTCCACACCACATTGTGCTGTGTTTACAGAGAACTTAACCACTTACAGACTTGGTAACAACCAGTTTCTTCCCCCCATCTACCCCCCTAACTGCTGGAGGTCCCAAGCGTCTGGTTGTTGATGGGGCTCCACCCTTCCGCTTCTTCTCCAGTTATGGACGTGTTCAGGGAAACCTGTAGATTTACACGGGACCAGGAAAATACAAATGTAAATCAGCTTGCGCGACCATAACCCACACTTTGTATTTTACAGATGAGGAATCTGACACTCTTAGAAGACAAGTGGCTTATCCAAGAAGTTATAGTTCTTTGAGGCCATGTAAGGAATGAAAACTGGGGGCCTCCAATTCCCACATGGGCTTTTTCCTAATTATGGAGACTTAAAAGTGTGGGTCATGAACTAGGGAGAAGGGAAAATGTTCATGAACTAGGAAGAGGAATGATGGTTGTGCTGTATACTGTGGTCTTTCAGAATTCACCATGAGGAGCGTCTGCGGCTTTTTCTGTCAATGTAGAGGGTGTGGCCACGTGCCTCAGTTTCCTTGAGGTTTTTATCCAGGACGTACAAGTTATACAATAAAGGCAGGGAATTTTCTTTATCACTCAGCTAGGTCTCAAATATTGAGGAGTCCTAATACTTGATTTTCATTAGGGTGTTGGGGCAGATGCTCTCTGTAAACTAAGCAAGCTATTTAAAAGCAGATGCTTCTTGACTTACAATGGAGTTATGTCTGGACTGTAAGTTGGTTGAGACATAAGTGAGGAGTGTACTGAGTGGGTAGCCTTGAACCATTGTGAAGCTGAAAAAATAGCTGAAAAATAGAACCATCGTAAGTTGGAGACTATCTGTACTGTGACAGCCAATTTATGTGTCAGCTTGATGAGGCTGCTGGGTCCCAGGCGCAGGGGCAAGCTTGCTCACAGTGTGTCTATGGGAGTCTTTCTGGAAGAGATTAGCGTTTGGATGGGTAGAATGAGGAAAGCCCCTACACCCTCCCTAACAGGAAGGAACTCCTTGGAGATGAGGAATTTGACATCCTGACAAGTGGAACGTCACTCTTCTCTGGCCTTCAGACTCTGAGACATCAGCACTTCTTGAGTATTCAATTTATTGTTTCAGTACTTGAATCAATACCAACAGCTCTCCGGGTCTCAGGCCTTCATACTGAACTGAGGCTGCACCATCAGCTCTCTTGAGTCCCCAGCTTGCCGCCTGCAGAGCTGGAGACTTCTCAATCTCCGTCATCATGTGAGCCAATTTCTTATAATAAATCTCTCTCCTGGCAGTCTCTTCCTCCCTTACATAGAAACCACATGCGCGCATGTGCAGATACAGCCTGTTGGTTCTGTTTCTCTGGAGAACCCTGGCGAATGCACAGTCTCGTGTTGTGTAATGGTGGGATATGTTTTGAGAAATCATTAGGTGATTTTGCCATTTTTTAAAACATCATAGAATGTACTTACACACAGCTAGATGGTGTAGCCTAATACCAACCTAGGCTACATGGGATAGCCTCTTGCTCCTAACTACAAATCTACACAACATGTTCTTCTTAATATATTGAGTACCAGAGGCAATTGTAACATAAGGATAAGTATTTATGTATCAAAACATAGAGAAGGGATAGTAAAAATACAGTGTTATAATCTCATGGGACCACCATTGTACATGTGGTCTATCATTAACCAAAACTTTGTCATGCAGCGTGTGACTAAATATATATGTTCACACTTAATCCCCACAAAGCCTTCTGATGTAGGTAATACTGTTGTTGTTATTATCCTGTTTTTAAAATTAGGAAACTAAGATTGGTACATTGTTTACCCAAAGCTACACATCACATCCGGAAGGAGCTGGAACTTGCCTGAGAGGCCTCATGCTTCATCTATCCCAACATGTCCCCAAAGCCTCAAACTTGTCTGTAGTTTTCGATCTAGCCATCCAATTCTAAGAATTTATCCTACATAGTAATGGATGCATAAATATAGGAATGTATCTCAGGACATTTATAAGTGTAAAAACTTTTAAACGAGTTAAATTCCCAATGGTCTATGATAGTTACTGCGTTCATTACAAGTCATGCCCTAAGGCAGGACTAATTTATGTGGGTCTAATTCAAGAATTCAGGAGATATTAAGAGTAAAAATCATGTTATAAGCCTAAGTAACTATGATAACGGAATATATGGTGGTAAACTAGATACAATTGTAGAATTACATGTTATCATGTTTCCTTACGCCTATAGCATGATTTTTTTTTAATCCTTACTCTGGAACAGAAAAAGGACATTAGATAAAAACAAAATCTGAATGAGATATAAATTTTAATTAATAAAATGTATCAAAGTCGGTTCCTTAATTGTGCCAAATATACCATATTAATGTAAGATGCTAATAATAAGGGAATTTGGAGGAGTACATGAGAACCCTTTGTACTATCTTTGTAATTTTTCTAAAACTTTTCTAAAGTTTTAGAAAAAAAAAGATTATTTTAAAAAAGTTTTAAACCTATTACCCATGAAAGAAACCAATACAGGCTATTTAAAAATCAGCACTCCTGGCTTGTGCCCGTAGGTCAGTGTGGTTAGAGCGCCAGCCACATGTACTGGGGCTGGTGGGTTCAAACCTGGCCAGGGCCTGCTAAACAACAACAATAACAACAACAACAAAAAAAAACAGCTGGACATTGTGGCTGATGCCTCCAGTCCCAGCTACTTGGGAAGCTGTGGCAAGAGAATCGCTTAAGCCCAAGACTGTAAGGTTGCTGTGAGCCGTGATGCCACGACACTCTACCGAGGGGGACATAGTGAGACTCTGTCTCAAATAAATAAATAAATAAATAAGCACTGCCATTTCCTTCTATACTGTCTGAGATTCTGGTTATTGAAATACTCCTTTAACTTAAGGATAATTAGAAAATATGTCCCCTGAAGAGTAACTCTTTAAACTTTTCCCACATTATTTCATTTGCATGGACCCACTAGGCCTGGTTGTCATTTTGGGAAACAGACACAAATGTCTTCAAAGAGTGGACCAGGAGGGGAAGGGAGGGAGGACCCTTTGCCAAGACCTGCTCTCGTCTTTTCTTTTCCTAGCTAAAGGCTTCAGTGACATGCAGAGGGCAGAAAGATGTATTTTCATACACACGTGGTTAATGGAGGTATGTGGGATGTCACCTGCTGAAGGGGGATTTTTCCCCACCATTTGATCCAAGACATCAAGAAGTACAGTTATGATTTCCTTTCCAAAATAAAATTCTCTTATGCAGACAACTCTTTTATTTAAAAACATACCTACTTGATTCACTGGGCTTCGTTGCCTTGTGGAAAGAACTGGTTTCTCAACCCGGCCCTGCCCCTAATGTAACATGTGACTTCTAAATAAAAACCACCACGTTTAGGGATTGCATTTCTAAAATGAAGAACATGGATGAGATCACTGGTTTTCACACTGGGCATTACTCAGCCCTGGGGGTGCTGTGGGGGTCCCCCGGGTGCCAGGTTTGCACTTGTTTCTCTGGACCCTTCCACCTGAACCCATCAAAGCCCCTTCATGTTGACCTGTTTTACGTATTGATCTTGTGTATACGATTTTGTTTGAGAGCAGGGATTTTGTTGAACTCTAACATTAATCACCATTAAGCTTTTTAAAAATGACTTAACGTGTAATCAGTGTTAAAAAATTTATTTTTCAGGCACATAGTCAATACTCTCCTCGTACAAGAAAAATATAAACTAGCTGGGTGTTGTGACAGACGCCTGTAGTCCTAGCTACTCGGGAGGCTGAGGCAAGGGAATTGCTTAGGCCCAGGAGTTTGAGAGTGTGTGGGCTGTTATATACCATGGCACTCTACCTAGGATGACAGAGTGAGACTATGTCTCAAAAACAATTAAATAAAAATAAAAAGAGATAAATATATATATATATAAACTACCGCAACAAGGAGCACGGCCAGATTTAGTTGGTTTGAAAATGGAGGTACCCCTACCAGGAGAGTTTCTGAAATGGTCCTTTATCTGCCAGTGGTGATGTGAGGGGGCATTTCATTCCAGGCTTCTACATTATAATTCAAGCCTCATTTCTGCTGAAACTTCCAACCTGACATTGCTGCCTTGGGAACAGGAAAGGCAGCTCAAGTTAGTGACTATCCGAAGTCTTTACAACCTTGTTCTGTGAAATCTGTGTTTAGAACGGTAAGAAAGGGCAAGAAATGGGAAGACATGCCGGGAAAACTCAGTTCCCTAAGAAGCCAGGCAGGAGCATGGCGTTAGTCCCAGTTTTCATCAAGGTGGTGTGAACGGATTGAGTCAGCTTTGAGCTGAACAGATCGATGTTGAGTTCTTCCTGGAATTTCAGCTAAAATCCTAATGTGGACAAGCAAAGGCCAGAGGGCCACTGGGCTGAGCCAGCAATGCAAGCACGTCAAAGGGTCCCAAAACTAATTTAGAGGGCCATTCTGAGCCACTCAAGACAGTGGTGGCGGCAACCGTATTAGTGTATATTAAGATTAGATCCGACCACACCTTATCCCCCACTCCTCCAGGGTCCAAATTGGCTGAGCTAAGATGTCCTAGAAATTTCAGGTTTAGAAGTAACTCTGCTCTTCAACTACTCCTGAACCACATGACATCCTAGGCATCATTTATTCTTGGAAAAGACAACTGTAGCAGGACAATGACAAGGAAAACAAAAAGAGCCCTGGTGGGTTCCATACCTGTGCCCACCCCATTCACCCTGGGGCAGAGAATGTCTCCGAGGCCCTCCACAATTTCGCACGTATTCTGATCAATGAGAAATCACCTGGAGCCACTGAGAATTCATCTCCAGCTGTGTGCTGGGGAACCATTCTGCCCATGGATGGCAAAGGCACACCCCATGCAGCAGGTGGACTGCGATGGGTCTTAAGTTCCTCAGCGAATGGAAGTGTCTATTTGAGTGGCGCATTTGATTAAAACTCTCTCCAATGGGGTCTGTTTATTGTGGCATACACGGGGAATATGTTCTACAGAAGACAGACTTCACTTTAAAAAGGGAGATGTAAAGGGCAAGAGTTTGCAAAAATGCACAAATTACAATTTATGCTTATTTATGTTACAGTGTGTCATTTTCTTCAGTGATTTTTTTTCTGTATCATTCTTACTTATGAATCATTTTATTATATAAAGAGTGGTTAGCCCTGTGTTTATTCTCCGGTAGAGAACAGAAAGACAAATATTCTATGAGCATGGATATGTAAGACCATGTAAAGTTCATGGAAACAGCCGCAAGTTCTCTCACCTTTCCCATTTCACGTGTACCTGTTTCCATGGAAACCTCCCCACCTACCCCCTCCACCTTTGCTCAATCTAATCCCTACATCACACCCCCTGGTTTGTATCTGATCGGAGTTTTCACCCTATTGAAAACTATGGCTGGCCAAGTCCGTGTTAAAAGGAAAATTCTAGACAAGCCCTTTGTCTACTACCCTCATTATTTAGTTTCATCTGTGCAGACTGCTGTCCGCCCAGCCGGCTGCAGAGAGACCACACTGAAGTCTGACTTAGGAGAATGATCAGGAGGACAAGATACGCTCTAGACACTTCCCTGAAGCAGTGACTAAAATGTCAGCATAGCATCATGGTGGCGGCTCGGGGATCAGCCTGCTTAGGTTCAAATCATGATACTGTTGCTTATTGGCGTATGATCATTTGAACAGTTATTCACCCACTTTAAGCCTCATCCACCATCTGGAATACTATATAATAAATAATGCCCAGGCTTGGCGCCCGTAGCTCAGCAGCTAGGGCACCGGCCATATGCACCAGGGCTGGTGGGTTCGAACCCGGCCCAGGCCTGCCAAACACCAATGACAACGACGACAACAAAAATAGCTGGGCACTGTAGTGGGCACCTGTAGTTCCCACTACTTGAGGGGCTGAGGCAAGAGAATCGCTTAAGCCCAAGAGTTGGAGGTTGCTGTGAGCTGTGACATTACAGCACTCTACAGAGTGCAACATAGTGAGACTCTGTCTCAAATAGTAATAATACCTATCTTTAGTGTCCCTGTGAGTAGTAAATGACCTTAGTAATATACAATTTTGATAACTGTCTGTTCCCCACCCCCTCCCTAGTTCTTCTTTCTTCCCTTTCTCTTTCTTTCTTTTCCTTCTTTTCTTTCACCATTTCATGAGGGCACATTTGGCGGTGTTGATAGAATGGGTATCTCAGGCAGTGGTTTTCAAGGATAGTTTTCCAATCTGCAGAATTAGCACCACCTGACCCAGGAACTTGTTAGGAACAAAACCACTTGGGCCTCACCTCAGACCTCCTGAATCAGAAATTCTAGGATTGGCACTCAGCCGTGTGTGTTTTCACAAGCCTGTTAGGTGATTCTGAATTTGGTTTTCGAAGGTGAGGTTCTAAATCACACAGGTGAGGTTCTCTGCCTCTAGCGAAGGTAAAGAGGGCAAGGGCTCAGCTGGACTGTAGTGGACCACACGACGGGACGCTCACGCACATCAGAGTTGCTAGAGAAGCACCATCTCCACCAGCCTCCGCCTGCCAGGGCTGTGCCTTCTACTCCAGATGGGGTGGGAAGAACAGCACTATTGCCAGCAGCCCCACAACACTCAGTCCCAGGTAACTTCACAGCACGGGAGGATTGATCAAACGCGCTGTTGGGTGATCGGCAGCGGAACTTTGGACTCTCCCCAGTGTAATAGATATTACGATATTGCTGCAAGGGTTGGTCAGCGTCAGGGGGCAGCTACATAGACTACCTTTCATTGTCTTCCTTGAGGCATCTATGTCTTGGGTTTTCTGGAGGCGAGACTTGGGAGACACACCTGGTTTCCCAACCATGACAATATTAGCATGTATTCAGATACACGGAGACTTTGTGACATTGTTTTCCTGTTCTATGATGGATACCCTCCCTACAGACATCTGTCTCTCTGCTGTAGGAACATTATCCTTTTTAACTGAACTGCCTTCCTTGGTCTTTTAGAGAAGAACATTCTAGGCCAGTGCTTCTCAACCTGTGGGTCACGACCCCCGGGAACTGTATTAAAGGGCTGTGGCCTTAGGAAGGTTGAGAACCGCTGTTTTATGAGGTTCTCAGGTTCGTCCTAGCCACAGAGAAGAAAATGGGAGAAGCTATATATCCTTTAGCCTAAGAGATAAATTTTTGCTAAAATACTTTGTGGGGGCATCTTTGGTGCCATTTCACTTAGGATTTTTACCCTTTATCATTTTAATAGTCTTCTTCTTCTTATTATTTTTTTGGCCAGGGTTGGGTTTGAACCCACCACCTGCAGTATATGGGGCCAGTGCCCTACTCCTTTCCCAATAGTGTTCTTTTTTTATAACTAGGAAAGTATACATACCACAATACTAGTTGTTAGTCATTGGTTTATTTTCTACCCACCTTTTTCAAATCAATTCAATTGTCCTTATCTTGAAAAACTAAAGGAATGGCTTTAAGAGAAAACCTGTGATGATTTTACTTGAACCAAAGCCAGTAAAGGGGACAGAGGAAAATGAGACATATGCATCATCTTTGAGAGTCAAGGCCCTTATACTAAATGTCTCTGAAGCGCTTTAAAAATGGAGCAATATTTATCTATAATACTCAACTATGTTTCTCTTATTGGATCAGAATGAGAAATTTCGTTTATCTGTGAAGTACTTCTAGGCTAGTGCTGCTTAATAAAAATGGGTCACACATGTAATTTAAAAATTATTAGTAGCCAAATTAAAAACAATAGAAACAGCTAAAGTTGATTTTAATAACTTTAATATTATATTAATCTCATTAACATTAATATATTAATAATATATTGACTTCAATAGCTTTAATAATTTCAGTAATATAGTCTCCTTAATATAATGTGACATTTTAACATGTAATATAAAAATATCAATGAGATATTCTACATTCATAATTTTATGCGTGCAGCACATCTCAATTTAGACTAGCCACAGACCGGGTTCTCAATAGCCACATGTGACCAGTGGCTATCATATCATATAATATGTGTATCATATTTATCATAGCAATTTAGACTTTCTAAAAGGATAAATCTATAAGATATCTTCTCAAATAAAGTTTCCCCCAAGGATAACAGATCATCAGAAGTAAATGCATATACCTACAAATAAATATTCCTGAAATAAAAAGTATGTTGAATGTAAAGCTATTTATATTAATTACATATGTTAGGAAACAGTTTTCCTATTACTCTAAAACTGTTTTTAAATGACAGCATTGCAGTTTAACTGACAAGTAGAGATATTTGAAAGAAGATATTTCTGTACCTTCCATGTTTAAATTTGATGAGCTTCACCAAGCACAGGGTTTTCTTAATTCGGATATTCGCATTCAATATTTATGAATGAGCAGACACCCTAAGATTAAGGTAAACATTTAATATAGTTGTACTTCTTGTTTTCCTGAATCTCTGTTATAGAATCTGCAACAATAGCATGTTGAAATTCATGGAAAATAGGTTCTTATTAGACTTGGTGTTGGCATTTTTTTTTTGAGACAGAGTCTCACTATGTCGCTCTCAGTAGAGTACCCTGGCATCACAGCTGTCAGCAACCTCAAACTCTTGGGCTTAAGCGATTCTCTTGCCTCAGCCTCCCAAGTAGTTGGAAATATAGGCGCTCACCACAATGCCTGGCTATTTTTTGGTTATAGTTGTCATTGTTGTTTGGCAGGCCCGGGCTGGGTTCAAACCTGCCAGCTCCAGTGTATGTGGCTGGCGCCCTAGCCACTGAGCTACAGGCACCAAGCCAGTTCATGATTTTTTGAGAACACATTTCAGCACTTAAGAGATGGATTTCTTAGAGTTTTTCTGAAAGATCATAATTAAAAGGTGATAATATACAAATGATAAACAATGGGATTAAGCATTTGCCTCGAATAAGGAAAGGTGAAGAAGATAAAAGACAACTTTCTTTTCCAGCTGTCGACCACAGGGAACCTCAATGGATGAGACTTGACTTTGTTACCATACACATCTCTGCAGTGTCTGCTGGAACTTGGCTTTCATTTTACAGTGGAGCAGCTAGTAACCTCTGGATGGTGAAAGTATTCTCTAAAACAGACAACAAAACAACAGCTGATAAGATACTATTTTATATGCCACTGCCCTCGTCCAAGTGGCATCAGGGGTGTCTGGCATTCGTGAAAAAGCAGAACTAGACCCCAGTTTGTCCACTAAATACCCAAATTCTATTTATTTATTTATTTATTTATTTATTTTTATTGTTTTGGGTTAGTAGAGGGTACAAAGAATTAGGTTGCAATGTTTGCATTTATTAGGTAAAGTCCCTCTTATAATTGTGTCCTGCCCCTAAGACGTGTGCCATACTCCCTAACATTAAAATACCCAATTTCTTAAGTATCCTCAGCCAGGAAAGAGAAAGAATCCAAGGAAAAGATGATTGGGAGACAGGATCAAGTTTATAATTCATTCTAAGTCTATTTGAATTATTTTAAAGTATTCATCTTTTTTGATAGTAGTTAGATTCTCATTTTCATACTTGTCACATGTTTCTTTTTGGAGTCTTCAAAACATTTTTGAAAGCACCAGTTCCAATAATATTGTCTGCAAGGTTGGTAAGAGGTGAACGTAGGTAGTGTAATGTAAAACTTGGCTACTGTGCCTCATCATAATATAATGGCAGTATTTCTTCTTTTGCATTTATGCAAAGTGAAACCTAGTTTATGTCACTTCATAGTGTCCAGGAACCCTGGAGGGTAACTGTTCACTGTCCCCTCACACCCTGTTTATAGTGAGTGGTTTCCATCTTAATAGTCCCCGTAAACAGAACCAGGAAAGCACAGGACGGTGGCATCAGAGAACTCAGAGGCCTGACCCTGGTGACTCTTCCCAGCGGAAAGAGATCCTCTTATAAGGGTCAGGGCCTGGAGCGCCCACGTCACTGCCCGTGCGCTGTGTTTATGTCCCTCCAGCAGGGCAGAAAGTGCACACACACGCCAGGAACTCTCAGTGGGGACGGTCGTCTGGAAGAATGGACTGCCCCTCCCGCGGGGTAATCATGATCTGTGACTCTGCTTCCTGTCGGGGAAGGGGTTGTCTTCTGCGATTCTCCCAGTACCAAATTTTGCGTTGACATTTCAAAAGAGAAAGGAAAACTCCAAAAGCTTTTTTTTGTTGTATTCCCTTTTTGAAATCCAGCACAATTTCTGCAGCCGAACTTTTCCAGGTGGCTTGCCTGGAATTGCTGAAAAAGAGGGAGAGAGAAAGAGAGAGGTCAGGGACTATTGAGATGGGAACCACTCACTGTGACTCACCCTCCCTGTGAGTCTATCAGGTGACTCTTCAGAGGTGCCGTCCATCCTCCAGGTTCGGCCACATGATGGCTAACCACCCTCAGCTCTCTTTTTTTTCCAACTAAAAATGCGATTACTAGAAACATTTCCTGGATGGATATATGCCCTTGGTTAATCTATTTCACCAAACTCCTGTTGATGGACACAGAGTGTTTGTAACATTTTTGCTCTCAACAGTGCTTTGACAGTGTAGGGACTTGTCAAGTTTTAACCCAAGGAGGGTTTTCTGTTGTTCACGTCTATGCTAACAAATGCCTTTGCTCACCTTTGGAAAAAATTATATGGGTACAACCGCTTTTCCCACCCCAAACCAGACTCACCTAAATCCTTTACCTTAATAGACCCTAGAATTGAGAGATAGAGAGAAAAGAGTTGACCTGAATCAAATCGCTGTTTTTAAGAAGTAGGGAAGGAACCAAGTACGAGATGTATAAAACTGGCTCCCTGGTCCGTGGATCAGTGAATGGACATCCCTAACCATAGAACAGTGGCCCAAGTGAAGAAAAAGAAGGATTGCATTTGTCCACTCTTGGTGTTCCACTTGTGGTTCTGGTCCAAGTCTGGGTCTTTCTGAACCTGGAGCCTCTGTCTTTAAAAAAGGGAGATAATTGCCCGGCAGCCAGAGCTCACAGGCAAACCGCATGATGAGTGAGGTCACGTTAATAAAACCCTGGGAAAGAAAAGCAATGTGTAACAGCAGGGCTGGTACCCTTCCAGGATGATTTTATAAAGCGGACCTTTAGTTCAGTGTGATGATTAACAGGCTATTAGAGCCAAGTTATTGATTCCTCTATCTTTAGAGAAGCTAATGCAGTGTGCACCACCAGGCCACAGACCCAAAGCTTCGCTCCTTCCTGTGCACCTGACCTTTGTAACGCTGCTTGCCTCGGGAACATGCAAATCATTCCACATACACAGCGGGACACATTTAACGCAGGTGCTAACACAAAGGAAAAACACCTACATTGATTCTTTATTGTTTTATTATTTTCTTCTAATTAAAAATTAATATAGATACGTGGAAAAATCAATATGTAAAAAGTAAAAAGAAAAAAAAATTGTAAAAGAAAAAAAGTAAAGTATTATCCCAAATTTCTTTACTCTAATGCAGCTGGTTTTGCACTTTATGTACGTTAGACACACACGGATATATGATCACATGAAACATGTTCTGTAATTTGATGTCTATTCCTTTCTTAACCTACTCCTCACATAATGGCGATATCATTAGTGGTTTTCATGTCAATTACTATAGATGTATCAATATAACTTTTATTGGCAAAATATTTTACAGATGGCTATATACTATTGGTTAATCCATTTACTCAAACTCCAGTTGATGGATACAGAGTATTTTACAACATATTTGCTCTCATAACAGTGCTCTGGTGAACTTCATTCATTTTTGAGCTTTTGACCAATTTTCTGTCTGTGATGTATATCTCTGGAAGCTGAATTGTTGGTGCAAAAGATTTGGTGATTTTCTGTCTCTAAACCTATTGCTAATGTACCCACCAGAAGGGTCAACAAGATTGCTTTCTACGTACAGTGTAATAGAGTCCCATCGTCCCCACCCCCAACCTTTCCAACACTGGGTATTGTCAATGTTTTTGGTCTTTGCCAAACTGATAAGGGAATGGAATGTCTGACAGTTTTTACATTACATTCTAACCTTGCCATATCAGACTGTAACTGAACCCAGTTGTTATGTGTCAGGGGACCTGGTTTAACTCACAGCACACTGTTTGAATCTGTGTAATAACCAACAATGCTATAACAATGGTGTAGTTTTGAAAAAGAAGCCAAACTTCCACGTGGTTTAGATTACTCTCTCGTTTACACTCTCAATGTGCTAGCTCACCTGGGAAGCCCTTTGGAGAGGCCCCAGATGACCCAATACAAGTTGTGAGCTAGCCCACACCAGCTCAGGAGCGTCTGGGAAACACTGCCATCCACACTGGAGCCTGCACCGTCGGGTGCCTGTGGCATTTGGTTCCCTGGGAACTATTTATCCCTTTCCCTTTGGCCATAATATTTTCACAGTTTCAGTGTTTTTTAAAGGTTATCGTCTCCAGCACAGGTACTTGCGGAGACCTCACACCTCATCAAGAAGCATTTCATCTTTACTACACAGCCACACACGGGCAGCATATTTCTCCCTTTGCTGATGGATTTTGCCAAGATTTACAAGGTCTGGTCTACATGAAAGCAAACACATGTTTGGGCAAAGGTTCAAATAATTCAAAGATAATAGGGTCAGCATTATCTTCGTATGAAAGTCAAGATTTTCTCCTCTTCTGTCTGTACCAGAAGCTAATGTTCTAACATACACACGTGCATACACACAGGATTGACATTTTTCTTTTAAAACTTTGCATTCAAATATTTGCTTTGGATACTGTTTTCGATGAAGACACTCAGGAGTGGTTGCTGTGAGTTACCTTTGGGCAAGTTCGTCTACTCAGTTTTTTGACTGGCTGTCAGCTGGCAGGTGGGAATCCTGCCATCACGTATTCTCTTCAAATTCCTTGTAGAATTAGAATCATGAGGAATGAGGATGCTATTTTGAGTCAGTGTTTGGAAATCCGGCATTTGGAATTCTAGAAGTTCAGGCCTCCTGCCCAGTTCCTTAGACCCTCTTTCCAGACCACCACCCAGCAGCTGTCTTGGTGTCTTTGACTAACCTGGTTACCCAGGTCCGAGCAGTACATCCCTCTGCCCTACTTGGGGGTTTCTCAAGCTCTTTTCTATGACCCTTTTCGTGTCCTTTGATCTCCCTTCATTTCTTCACTTGTGGCTTCCATAACAGCATCATGTGATCTTTACATTGCAGGACTCTGTTAGTGTGAGTGCCACGCCTCTCCCCAGGACCCTTGCCTGCAATTCACTATGGCCTCCCCAAATAACTCACCTTGAATGTTCATTAAAGGTGCTCTTTTTAGTGTTCAATGAGATCAAAATCACTGACACCAATTTTGTGGCCAGGAATTAGGAAATGCAGAACAATGTGGGCCTTAATTATTTTGGTGCAAAGAGCATGTTTAGGGTGAGTCAGGAGACCTGAGGTCAGCCCTAAATCTGCCTTGTACTAGCTTTGGAGTCTTGGGCAATTCAATTGTATATTTGAGCCTTCGTTCTCCTCACCTATCAGATGCAATAAAAAGAAAGGAGTCAATGTGATTGTCCCTAACATAATTTTTGACACATTATAGATCCTCACTACAAAGTAGTTACTATTTAAGCCTTTATCAGTTTATATTCCTGTGACTTAGTATAAATCAGTAGCATCTCTCCAACACACTTTGGTTCGGCAAGTGCCACTGAATGGAAATGAGGTTAAACAGAATGATCCCATCTAAGTTGCAAAGAAAAAATGAAAGAAAACGTGTGTCTGGATCACTTAAAATATATAATAAAATAAAATATGATGAGAAAAAAGTCTAAGTTCATATCACTTTTGCATAGCATTTGCATCAGTTGCCAACATCCATAGAGCAAGTGCCTTCAGGGAAGAGGGGTTGGATAATGTCAATTTTCTTATTAGCTGCAATAGTCTTATTTAGAAAGTAATAAATATTTCTCCCTATTTATTTTTTATATCCTGTAAACAAGTCTACAGGACGTTGCGTAGGCCACAGTAAGTGTGATTTCACCAGGATGAGACTTTAATATAATACGTAATGTCCCAGGTTGTCTGATGTGGGTCACAGGTCAAAACCTCCTACCCCTAACTATTATGACGTTTTATTGGGACACACACAGATTTGTTTACAACTATGGCTGCTTTCACACTACCATGTGCAGAGTTATTTAATTGCAACAGAGACTCAGACCCATGTTGCCCACAGAGCTGAAAATACATATGTAGTATCTGATCCTTAACCTGTGCCTGAGATTATAGCTGCATTGTTTCTGATTGACTAGTGTCCAATCCCAGCATGTAAAGTTTTCACTGTTTAAAGGCACATCGTGGAAGACCTAGAGGCTTACAGAAAAGTATCCATGCATTTATTTGTTTGGAATAGGACAGGAAACATCCCCAGTACTGCTGCTGGAATCATACTTGGAGGCACGGGCGGTGCTGGAAGATGGGACAGAACACCTCTCACAGGAAACAGTCTTTCTGTCTGGGTTACAGTGGACAGAACCTAAGGAAAATCATCCCGCCACATGCCCAAGGAAATCAAATTTAGTCCTCTATATAATGGCTGTAAAGAAACATAAGGATGGTTCCTACAAGTGTGATGATAGGTGGGAAATATTTTCTAATAAGAATAATCAGAATCAGTTCCATATTGAGATCTGTTTTGGAACCCAGACCAACTGGACTATACAGGAGGGAATGGAAGGTCAGTTAAGTGACTTCATTTAGGGGGAAATCTTACAAAATAGTGATTAGATAAATAGCCATGAAGAGAGAGGAGAGAGTATCATCAGTCGCCATCGGTTGCTGTGAACCACTGGCCCATCATTGTACGGGTTTTTAAAGTGGTGTGTTGATGGCTAGATGCACGCAGGCTTATGTGAACACCATAAAAGAAAAAAAAACCACGGAATCCATTTTTTACTGGATATAGAGAAAAGAGAGTTCAGATGCTTAAAACTTTATCTGACACAAAATATTGTGTAATTCATAAACAATCCTTTGTGAAGGTTTCTTTTATAGTCTATCCAGAATGTAGGGCTGGCAGCTACTCTAATGTATGAAACTATGGCTCTTCCGGTCTGTTGATTTGATTGTTAAATGCTAACCATTTACCCAAGAGGTCGTTTGAGTTTGTGAAGATGATGGTTTGATGAGCACACGACGCAGAAAATGCCGTCCCAGGCCTTACCTCCTGTGATCCCCCCCAGCCTCTGCTCCACACCCTCTGCACGCTCACTGCCTTCTTGCTAACCTGGCCCGCACCGTCCTGGAGATACACGAAGCCCGTGCCAAGGACCAGCTTCTCTTTCCCTGGCCTATCAGGCCTTCAGCATGTGCTTTGGAAAGATAGCGACATTGCTACGCTGTGACATGCCCCTAAGGTCAGAGCAGCAGGAGCGAGTGGAAGATTCTGCGTTTCCGATAAAGATCAGTTGCTGTTTCCTGTCTTGAAGACGAAAGTTGAGCAAATGCAAGTCATCTGAGTTTGTATTAACAATGCAGGAGTTACGCTGCATTTTCCACCAACATCGGCTCATTATTTATCCACTTGTCCTTTTTTTTTTTATCCTCTCTTTGAACTGCCTGCATTTGCTTATCGTGATATTTGTAAGTGTGTAAACAGCCGAGAGTAGCTGTTCTACTCCTCTAAATAGAGTCTTAGCTCATTTTATTATCCTGCATTACGAGTCATCGGAATGCAGCCATCTGCGCTCCTTCCACATCTGGGCTGGCTTTAACTCTTTAAGCTGACAGAAAAAGTGGGAAAGCCATGTTGGCATGAGTTGGTTACTTTTTCCTCCTATCTTATTTTCTAATAGAATGTTTTTCCCTGAAAAAAGAAAATCACAAGGAAATCATTACACATGTTCTCCCCTTTCACTCCCCACTTTCTGGTTTTCTGTTCTGCTGATTTTTCTCCCTGGATCCCAGCTGCTCAGAGCCGCTCTTTACCAACTCCGAAAACCTCTAAGGATGTGAAGTCATACGGACATGAGGCTGCATTTCCAGTGGCCAATGAGCAGGTCTCCCAAGTGAGGGAGCCGCAGGTGAGGCAGGGAGCCTAGGCCAGCTCGGTGCCAACAGCGTTGCCAATCTACCAATTACTCTGGAGCATTTCATTGCACACCCGATCGGACTCTCGTGTGTGTGTGTGTGTGTGTGTGTGTGTGTGTGTGTGTGTTTTAGAGGTGACAACACATCGGTAGACCTGGGTGGCGCCTGTAGCTCAAAGGAGTAGAGCGCCAGCCCCATATTCAAACCCAGCCCCAGCCAAAAAAGCTGCAAGAAAAAAACCCCAAAAAACACATTGGTAGACCTGCTTTCAGTCCCAATGAAACTTTCAGTGCACTTGACTGCTTTCCATGTGATAGATCCTTTAACAATAAGAAGAAAGGGCAGTTGCTCCGAATCACATTGTATGAGGCAGATCAGTTCACCGACTGATTCAATACAGTAGAACCTCCGTGGCTGACCACCTCCCTGCACTGACCACCTCCTTCAATTGACCCAATTTTCATAGACGGGACAGGCACCGCATGTACGTATCAGTCCAGTGGGCCTAGTTCTTTACGTTGACCACCTCCGGGTGTTGACCAGTTTGTTACAGTCCCTTGGGTGGTCGACTGACAGAGGTTCCAATGTATCGTTCTCACAGGTGGGAAGGGATTAGCCCTCTTGGTTGCCTGTTGGTGAAACATAGATGCTCCACATCCAGGAAGTGGACAAATGTTTAATTTCTCACGTTGATTAACATACGAGCAGAGTCAGTTTCCACCCTACCATTGTTTTCTTCCAAATTACTCCCTGTTTTAGCTAGAGCAGGCTAGATTGGTCAGTGATCACAAACTACCCCCAAATCTTGGCAGTTTACGACACTTTATTTTTTTTAATATACTTCATGTCCACGGAGTGTTGGCAGGCGATCTGCCCCGTGCCGTGCTATCTGGGGAACAGCAGTGTTGGGGTAGTCTCTCTTTTAACCTTGATGTTCACGATGGCAAAGGCAAACAAAGGTGAACTGTACAGTATGTCTTATGATTCTGTCTGATGCACCCAAGTCATTTCCACTCCCATTTTCACAAAGAGGAAATCAATCCAAATTTGACTTCAGTGCCTTGAGGAAATAGAATTCTACCCCTAGAAGGAGAAGCTGATATGGGTGAAAGGTCATAAAATTCACTTCTCCATCAAAGGCTAGCATCAGCACTTTATTTGAATGGATTCTCTCCCACACTCTCTCCACCCTCAACAGATCCATTACAAAACATCAGCCTGGAAACAGTGTTTGTGGAAATCAGCTTCACTAGTTGTACAGCAAGGTTGCATTGCTGGGAAATATTGTTTGACCTTGATAGCAGATCTCAATCATAGGCCTAAATAGCTCCAGATTTTCTCTCCTCCCTGTAAAGTAATCCACCTTTGGCCAAAAGGACCAAAGCTCCCTCCTGCTCAATTAGCTGCTGGCTGTCCTCAAGCAAACTATTAAAACCACATATGAGGTGCTGGGTATCCCTGCTCGGCAAGCCTGTGGAACCTGTGCTTATGATGGCACTGTGGCAGTTCCTGGTGATTGCAACCCTCCATGATGGAAACACAGCTTATATTTCAGCAACAGCAATTTGTCGTCCTGGACCCCTGATCTCACTTGAAAATGTCTTTATGTTGGATCTAACCCATATACTCTCCAATTGATTCAAGATTTAGAGCAATTTCTACAGACGCTCTTATACCAGGTAAGTTGTTGGTTTTTATTTTGCTTTCGGAATGGAGCCTGTTCATATTTAGTCCACTGTTGGAAACCATAAGTTAGCATAACATGTGGGCATTGGTTGATTCCAACCCATGTATCGGGTCTTCATCAGCGAGCACTGGCTGTGTCAGTACCGAGGTAGAGCCTGTGCAATGCTGTACCTTGGTTATCTGAGAGTGGCAGTGGATGAATGAAATGTGCTTGGTTCTGGGCAGCTTTAAGGAACAGGCTGTATATTTTGCAATATGGATGGGATTCCTGATGTACAAAGTATTTACCCAAAGTCTCTCTCCTCTTTGTTTTGTAGAATATAATGGGACCCACATGGAGGAATTTGACCAGAAGCAATGAAGCTGGGGGAAGTTGACTAAAATCTGAAGGTAAGCATTTTGAGACTCTGGATTCCTGGAACCAAGTCTTTGTCTGATCAGGAGGTACAACCCCTTTTTACCACCTTGGCCCAAACACCATGAAGACTTCTGCCCACTGGCCCTGTTTCCCTTGCCTTGTACTGATTATGAATGCCAGTAAGATATTCAGGCACTTATGCAGATATGTACATTTCTTATTCCAGGGAAACTGTTAGAACATGACTTGGACTAAGGATATGAAGCTAATAATCCAGGAAGAAATAATGCTTTGTTTTCTAACAAAAGAAAATAAGAGCTTCATTTTAATCAATTTCCCCCCTCTTTCTCTCTTTCTGTTTCTTTGTTTTGGTCTCCATGCATGGCAATGTCACAACCTACCAATACAAGAAGTCCTTGCAAACAGTGTGGCCATTTCTTCTTAGACATTGGACATCTTCCGTTATCTGGTTTGCCATCCGTCTCCTTCCTTGCTATACCTACATGTCCAGAATTCTTTGTCCTATCATTGTTCTTGACTAATACTATGTAATTTCTTTAAAAATACATGTAAGTTAATTAAAGCAGTTTAAAAATCCTTATTTCTTAGTGTATGTGCATAATTTTTGCCTTTTCTCATCTTTTTTTTTGCAGCTCAGAAGGGTTAAACCTGAGTGTGATGTGTGTGTATGGAAACTGAGTGTGTTAGAGGTTCAAATGAGCAAGGAGGGAGGAAGTTGTTTAGTAACATTAAACAGTCTTGTTCCCGACCAGGCCACATCACTGGCATTTTCGAATCTGCTTGCCCGCTGTCTTTGGACAGTGTTACTATTGTTGTTAGTGGATTTTGCAACGTAAGCGTGAGTCATTCAGGTGAACCACACAAAATTACCCAAGGCCAGATTCCAAGGCCAGAGTCCCAGGCCATGGGAATTCCCTTCCAAGAGTTGAGAGCCTTACCCTTCTTCACGATCCTCTTAAGAAGTCTCCGTTCTTGTAATCTAGAATTATTTTTGTACTTACCAATGAAGCTGGTAATATTGTAATCTACCCATGCTCCACCATGTCCAAGGAAATGGAGAAATCTAGTTCTGTGTCTAAGAGGAGCCATAAGCCATGTGTCTTGCTTCCTGATAGAACAAGCCTGGCAAACCATTTAAGAACACACGTGCAGACCTTGGGCATGTCGTGGGGCAGCGAGGAATGAGGTTGGAGACCAGGTGTATCCTGATATCAGAACATTTCCATCCTAACTCAGGACTCATCTGCCTCCCAATAATCCACATCGTTTTAGAGGATCTAACAGCTGGTATAAACCCTGTTACATGTTCATCATTGAAAATGGTGACTGCGCTTTGCCTTTTGTGCTACAGAAGTATGGACTGAAATCACTATTAGAACGCACGCACCCCCTTTGCTATGGTAAACATGCCGGGTCTGACTGTATCTGTGTTACACTGAGGTGTTTGGGGTTTTTTTCGGGGGGTATATCAGAAACATCTTGTCTAATGTGTATTAATTTAAACATCAATCAACATTTGTTTAATGTTGTGATTTTAAAATAGGCCCCAGGGATATGAAAATGAACAAGACATGGCCCCTAACCTCTGGCAGCTCACATCTAGAGATGTCTGCATCATTATAACAACACCATTTATTAGGCACCAACTGTATCTCCTCAAGTAACTACCTTGTTTAATTTGACACAACCTTGCGAAATGAATCTAGTAACACACACCTATATGTACACGTTGAGGTAATAAATGTGAGGCTGGGAGGAATTAAATACGTGATCACAGAACGAGTCAGTGGTAGAGTTGAGATTTAAGCCCAGATCTTTCTGGACATAGAGCCTGTGTTCTATCTACTATGCTCTTATTGTTTTATTTTATATTAAGTGTGCTATTATAATACCTGACGTCACTCAGTACACAGAGCTGGATTGTGGTTATAATAATGGGCAGAATGGACTCTAATCAGGAAATCATTATCAGAGCCCAGGACAGGTCCTCACTTTCAATGGGAGTGTCCTGCTCTGCTCTTGTCAGTAAACAAGAGTCCTCAAGTCTTGGTCTGGTCCTTACTTCCAGGCCTCCCCGCAACATTCCACCTCCACCCCCACCCCCACCCAACCAATCCATACTCCCTGCATGGATTTGCATTATGGGCAATTTTATCTACATTTACCAAAACTGCCCCACCCATGAGCAATCCTTAAGACATCAGACTTCAAGGAACAATTCATATTCTCAGAGTTCCTCAGAAACATCTTTTTCCAAGCTCAAGGACCAGCCTTAAAAGAGGGTCTTCGTATTCCCTAGTCAATGCTTATTTTATATAATATTTTCACAATACAGTATATTTTAACAATGATTCAATTCAATTCATAGTTTTGCCAATAGCCTTTCTACCCATCTGTTAGATGTTTTTCCTGAAAGAAAAATATGCTCTATTACTTCTTTGGTTTAAAAAAACTTGAAGAAATGACTGTGTATCTCCGCTATTGCTGTGATATCACTCTAACCCTAAATATGTGAGCGTTGTCAGTGGGACGATGTTTATCTGACAGGATTGTTAAGCAATCTAAAGGGAGGTGAGAAATGGCCCAAGTAGATGATGTTATTTTATAAATGGTTGTCATTACTATTTATTGGCTTACTGTGCTGGCTTTCCTGAGAACATTGGTGTTTTAATGGAAGGTAAGTAAATCTCAGGCTAAAGCAGTGTATTTTTAATTGTGGAATTGTCCTTTTCAGTTATCAGGTGGAAAAGATAGCTGTCTATCTATCTATTTACCTATCTATCTATTTATCTATCTATCTATCTATCTATCTATCTATCTATCTATCTATCTATCTGTGTATCTATCTATCTATCTATTGGTCTATCTGTCTATCTATCTATCTATCTGTGTATCTATCTATCTATCTATCTATTGGTCTATCTGTCTATCTATCTGTCTGTCTATCTATCTGTCTATCTTTCTGTCTGTCTATCTATCTATCTATCCATCCTATCTGTCTATTATCTGTCTATCTATCTGTCTATCGTTCTATCTCTCCTATCTATCTATCTATCTATCATCTATCTGTCTATCCATCTAGTCAAGATACATATGTAAAGAGTGGATACCTTGAAATACACCTGGTATACTTTCTTTTCTTTTTTTTTTTTTGAGACAGTGCCTCAAGCTATTGCCCTAGGTAGAGTGTCATGGCGTCATAGCTCACAGCAACCTCCAACTCCTGGGCTTAAGCGATTCTCTTGCCTCAGCCTCCCAAGTAGCTGGGACTACAGGCGCCTGCCACAAAGCCCGGCTATTTTTTGGTTATAGTTGTCATTGTTTGGCAGGCCCTGGACCGGATTCGAACCTGCCAGCTCTGGTGTATGTGGCTGGTGCCTTAGCCACTTAAGCTACAGGCACCAAGCCTGGTATACTTCCTATCATTACATAGCTCTGGGCCTATCCCTACTTGACAATGATGGGAAATTAGAAGATTAATGCTTTTTCATCCTATGTCAGACAAAAATAAACAAAAGCACTTTATTCATGTAACCTAAAATAGATAATAAAATCATCAGGTGAGTTTATATTTATGTTTTCCTCCTTTAAATCTCTAGGATAATTACAAGGAATCCACCAACCTCTTGCCTGCCCCAAATAAATAGGAGCTGGGGAACATGCAGGTGGTGGAAAAACTGGACTGGAAAGAGTTAAAGGCTAGGCATGAAAAATAGATGGATTATATTGAGCCCTAACTGTGTACTAAACAGTCTCCTAAGCCTATTTGCATTTGCTAATTCATTTAATCCTCTCAGCACTCTCTCAAATAGATACTACCAATGAACCCCATTTACATGGAAGGACGTGGAACCTAAGAGAGAAGACCACAGAGTCAAAAGACACATAAAGGACTTAGATCAAGTTTTTCTGACAGCAAAGTCCATGTATTTTTTACTCTATCACACTATATTTAATATCACAAAAAATGCTATCTACCCTTCCCGGGATGACCCCAGTCTCAGTCAATTTCATTTAGAAGGAACAGGACTTTTACCTGGTGGTCAGTTAAACAGTGCTTAGATTTAATCTGCCATTTTATGCCAAAGGGAAGTGGGCAGATGGGAATGACTGTATTTTGAGTGAAATATTTGTCATATTTCCAGTGATAGTATATAACACTACCTATGTTTCTGGATGGATACCAAGAGGTGAGGCTAGGGCGAGGCCACAGCGCATGTTAACTGGGATGGCCACAGTACAGGGTGGTAACAGTTCCAGTGGGCTGGGTAAGACATACCCAGTTTCCTGTCCTCTGGATTTGAGAGGCAGCATTGCATCAAATGGAAAGAATAAGTAACAAGGCATCAGGAAAATACTGGAATGGGAGAGAAACGCAGGTCTCTAAAGGAAGTTCCAATTTACTCAAACTTCCCACAATTAGCAAAGAAGGTGATAGGAGCTCAAAAGGGCAGAAGAGATTATAGATTTAAGCAATTTTTACCAGGCTCGTGGAGGAAAAATTAAGTATGTCCAGTAGCAGAGCTGTGGAAACTATTAGAAACTGAGCTAATTGTTGTCTCCTTTGTGTGAGTCAAGAAATGGGAAGGAACTTTTCCCTTTCGGGCTTGTATTTTTTCCAATTTTCCTTGTTCAGGAAAGAATTGACTCTTTAAGCAACGTAACCTCCTGCTACGATTTCTCAACTCCACGGAGGAGAATAATTATAGATGAATAATGGACCAAAATAGAAAAATGCTACATGTGTGTGGCAGATAAGTGGAAAGCGTTCTGTCTTGTAAACTGTACTGTTTCAGTTCCGGGCAACACAGAAAAACAATTCTCACCTGTGCAACTTTAAATGGATGTCAGAATTCCTCCCTCTCACCTGCTGGTATAAATTTTCAGTCTCAGTAGGTCTAAGAATACAAAGCCTCTAAACCTAGTCACAAGTAAGAAACATTTCTCATAGCGCAAAGATTGTTATTCCTAGTCCTGAGAGAACTGGGTACAGTTTTCAGAATGTTTCCACAGGAAAACTTTTAATTTATTGAAAATCTCCTATGCATCAGTCACCCAAGTGTAAACATTTTACACTTATTAGTCATTAAAAAGTACATTTCTTGAGAACTTGCCATGTTTTAAGCATTCGGCTGAGTGCTAAAGGCATTTTGTCTCTTAATTCTAACAATGTCTCTAAAAAATATGTAGGATCATGTCTCACAAATTAGGAGAAAAAAGTGAGATTCAGAGACAAGTGACATGCACAGACTCCCACACTTAGTGTACAATACACTGGACTCAATAGTTTAGGGGCTCCTGAATCCTGGACTTTTAATGCCCCAGAAGCCTAGTTCAGAGCCCATTCCTCAGAGCCACTGCCCCCGGATACCAGCCTTTAAGATCCCATTCCCATCCTAGTACCTGTTCACCAATGGAACTAAGCCCAGAGCCTCTGTTCCGGGCCCTCTGTGCTTTCCAAAGTGACAATCACCTAATCTGACAAAGTAATCGAAAGGGATGAAGCTAGAGAAGATTGGAAAAGATAGGCGACACAGCCAGCCTTGCATGTTCACGAGTTCCGCATTTGTGAATCCCACCAACTATAGATCGAAGATATTAAACAAAAATTAAAAACAATAAAAAGTAAGATAACAAAAAAATCCCATAAAAAACAATACAACAAAACAACTACACAGCATTTGCAATGTATGAAGTATTGTAAGTGATCTAGAGATGTTTTAAACTATTGGCAGATAGATGCTGGGCCATTTTATATACGGAGCTGGAGCGTCCATGAATTTTGGTTTGGGGACAGGGCTTTCCTGGAACCAGACCCCATGGACACCTGAGGGACAGCTGTAATCACCATCTTTCCCCAGGTGCCTCTTAACAGTGGCCTTCTGGAGACACTATGCCAATGTTTTTGTCTAATTGTGAAAAATCGGGATGAGTGGTGAAAGGTGGCAGGCAGGCCGGAGGGGAGGCAGGTATTTCAGTAGATGCCTCTAGAGTCCGACCCTCTATGGGTTCATTTATGGCCCCGGATCTGGGAGCTGTCATCACGGCAGCCCTGCAGTCCCACTGGCTTTTTCAACTTGTTGGGTGTTCCAAGTATCTACATATCACAAAAGCATTTTAGGGCATTGCTTCCCAACACCCGGAGAAACCTATGTTTAAAAGCACCTTTAGCCCAACTGAAGGAAGGTGAAGTTCGCGAATCTGATAATAGCTCAAGTCAAAGACTTAGCGGCTTTATCTGGGGCCACTGTTGTCCAGACAGGCCCAGTTGATGGACCCAACAATTCAGTTATGGAGCGGAGGGAGAGAAGAGAGTTTCACATAACCAGATCCTTCATCGAGTCTCACTCTGCTGCCGCAGTGCTCATGGGCTGCGTGATGACGGTCACGCTGTCAGCTTTGTAGACAGTTCTATAAATGTGTCTGGTTAACAGTCCACAAACCTCAGTGGCATGCCTTTGCAATGCAAATGAAGAGGTCTCTTTCCACAGCAAAAACACTATCAGCCAGTATTTTTTAAATATGAAATTATAAAATAATGTCAAGTACTTTGAAGTTCTAAAGAATAAGAAGTCAGTAAAACTCCCAGCGTTCCTTTTGTGTTGATTCCGGATCCATTCTAGGGTGTATCCGTGCCTGCCGACACAGTAAGATCCAGGTGCCACTTACTTGCATAGACGCACACAGGACTTCCACAGTAAGGCATTTTTATTGGGTAAATGTTTTATTATTCAGAATGAAGTTTCTTTTTATAATGTTCACTCATTTTCCATTTTTTACCATTTGAATTCTGGAATAAATCCTAACCTTATATTATCACGAGATGTGTATACTTTTATTCCTCAAATCTTCATGTCTGAAGTTTCCGGTGAACAATTTGCTTTGGAAAGGATTATAAGCCTAAATTGCCTTCAGTAACATTTTGATTTCTCCCAGCAATGATTTATAAAGGAACCTTCAGACTCAGAGTTTATGTTTTTCTAATTCATCTTGGATTGCTAAAGTAAGCATGATTCCCATGTCCGGGATGGCATTCTTTCTTGGACAGGGTTATGCCAAGGTCTTTGTGTAGGTAAGGAGGTCCTCGATTGCCTATCAGTTTCAGTCAATGTGAAACTATATGTGATGGATCTGTGTGAATCATTGTAGAACATTATACCAATATAGTATATTTCTATTCTTGGCTCAGAGACTCCGGCTACTTCATAGAGCTTATAGAGCTTAGTAGAATAAGGAAAAATATGTTAAAATGCTCAAGCTATTAAAGGTAAAGCTGTTGATGTCACAGTGCACAAACTTGGCCTTTTAAACACTATCTCTAATATGTTATGGCTTACTCAGCCTCAAATCCCCAACACAACTTTGTCACAGTGTTTCTTAGCCAGGCGGGTAGTCGAAATGTTTGAGACTCAGCATAATATTGTGTGGCAATTAATGGGATGGATTAATTGAATTTATTCAAATCTGGACTATGGGTTCTTTTCTTCTTCTGGGTCTATTTTTGGTCTTGGTTTTTAACCTGGCTAACACCCAACCATTGCCCTTGCTGAGGCTGTCTTAGAAAGCCTTCTAGTTGGGCGGTGCCTGTGGCTCAGTGGGTAGGGCGCCTGCAAAAACAACAACAACAAAACATAGCCGGGTGATGTGGCGGGCGCCTGTAGTCCCAGCTACTCGGGAGCCTGAGGGAAGTGAATCGCCTAAGCCCATGACTTGGAGGTTGCTGTGAGCTGTGTGTCGCCACAGCACACACACCGAGGGTGATAAAGTGAGACTCTGTCTCAAAAAAAATAAAGAAAAGAAAAGAAATCCTTCTAGTTGCCCAACCTCCCCCGACTCTTCCTCTGGACTTAGCGAGCTTCCAGAATACCTTGCGACTGCATTGTGAATGTGAAGTTGTGGCTTGAGGGTTCTTATCAATAAAGATTGTCCTTAAAACTAAAATTCAGGGCTGGGTGGGCTGGCTCATGCCTTTAATCCTAACACTCTGGGAGGCTGAGGTGGGAGGATCACCTCAGTTCAGGAGTTCAAGACCAGCCTGAGCAAAAGTGAGACCCTGTCTCTACTAAAAATAGAAGAATTAGCCAGATAAATTGGTGGGCACTTGAAGTCCCAGCTACTTGGGATCCTGAGGCAGAAGGATCATTGGAGTCAAGGTTTGCACTGTACCTGGGCAACAGGCCGAGATCTTGTCTCAGAAAACAAAACTAAACTAAAATTCAGAATTGTAATTGCCAACAGATCACACCCCTCTCTTACTCCTATAGATATGTTATTTTCAATAGGATACCTCTGATTGAAATACAGCAGAACCTCTGTAAGTTGACCACCCAAGGGACTGTAACAAACCGGTCAACACGCAGAGGTGGTCAACATGAGGAACTAGGCCTGCAGGGCTGATCCACACACATGGTGCACGTCTGATCCATGACAATTAGGTCAACACGCGGAGGTGGTCAGCTATGGAGCATCTGCTGGACATTTCCTTAGATATTTTTGTCACATCTCATGATCTACGTTTCCCTCAACATGTAAATGCTTCCCATGAAATAAGGTAGAGACTTTTGGTGTGTTAATGGTTTTAGATATGTTGTTGTTTGTGGAAACTGTAACTTAATAAATTCTAAAATAATATCTTTAAAAAAATAATTTTTAGTAAACTTTTGAGATAATTGTAGATTAATAGACATTTATAAGAAATAATACAGTCAGTACCTTTTGCCCAGTTTCCCCCCAGGATAGCATCTTGTGAAACTATTGGATATTAGCACAGGTAGGATGTTGACATTGGTACAATCAAGTCATAGAACGCTTCCTTCACTGCACGAACCTCCGGTTTAGCCATTTCATAGCTATCTTTGCTCACTGCCTTTGCCCACTCCCACCTTAAAACTTGGCAACCATTAATATTTTGTCGTTTCCAAAATGTTATGCAAATGGAACCATCCAATATGTATCTTTTAGATGTTAGCATCATTCTCTGGGGATTTGTCCAGGTCACTGTGTGGAGCAGTTCATTCCTGGTCATGGCTGCCTCGTGTTCCATGGTGTGGATGTGTCACCGTTCACCCAGAGAGGGACACCTGACTTGCTTCTGGTTTCACGCTGTTAACAAACAAAGCTGCAGTGAGCGCTCGTCTCAAGAATTTTGTGTAAAGATGAATTTTTCATTTCTCCGGGATAAATGCCTAGGAATATAATTGATGGTGGTCCTATGGTATAGTTTCATATTTAGTGTTTTTAAGAAATGGACAAAATGGGCATGCCTGTGGCTCAGTGGGTAGGGCGCCAGCTCTGTATACTGAGGGTGACCCGTTCGAACCTGACCCCAGCCAGCAAAAACAACAGTGGCGACTACAACAAAAAACTACCTGGGCTTTGGGGCGAGTGCCTGTAGGCCCAGCTAGTTGGGAGGCTGAGGCAAGAGATTCGCCTAAGCCCAGGAGTTGGAGGATGCTGTGAGATGTGACGCCACGGCACTCTACCGAGGGGGACAAAGTGAGACTCTGTCTCAAAAAAAAAAAAGAAACGGACAAAATATTTTCCCAAAATGGCTGTGTCATTTTATATTCCCGTCAGCAACATGACAGTGATTCATTTTCTCTGCATCTTCACCAGCATTTGGTGGTGTCACCCTCTTCTTTTGGCCACTGTGACCAGGGCACAGGGACAGCTCATTGGGGTTTTAATTTGCATTTCTTTAGTGGGTAATGATGTTGGACATCTCTTCGTCTGCTTCTTTGCCATCCGTATATCCTCTTTAGTGAAATGTCTCTTTGGGCCTTTTGCCTGTTTTCTAATTGGGTTGGTTTTTGACTGTTGAATCTTAAGTGTTTTTAAAATATTCTTGATAGCAATCCTTTGTTGGACGTGTGATTTACAAATACGTTCGGCCAGTCTAGAGTTTTTTGGTTTTATTCTCTTCACTGGTTTTATTCTTTTCACAAAGCAAAACTTTTTAATTTTTGATAAAAATAATTTGTTACACTTAGTTGGCAACAAGATCCCAAAGTTTCTTCATAGGAAAACTTGCCTTAGATAATGTCAAACCATTTCTACATATTGGTAGATCCACCTCCACCGATGTGCAAATTTAACCTTCATGATAATAATGTAAACAGAATCCTAAGTTATAAATTGGCGAATTGTTTTTTCTTGTCCAAACCTTTTGTGGTACGTTCACCTCAAATAACATTTGTTGAACATCTACTCTGCACTGAGGAATGGGGATACAAAACTCCTAATTTGTAGCTTCTTTGCTCCAGGGACTTGCTGGATTACATCTAAATTTTTATTTGGTAATTTCCTTCCAGGAAGCCGATGACAGTCTTGTTTTCTAAACCTTTACTGTCTTTTGATGAGAAAAAGAGATAAGGTCTTAATATCTCTTGTGAAACCTGGACAAATAAAATAACTTGCATGTCTCTCCGCAAGGCACAGTAAGAACATTCTCACCGTCTTGACTCTTCCTCCCTGAGCCTATTTTGCAGACCAGATGCTGTTTCTTTGGACAGAGCAGGTTGCTTTCAAAATGTATCAGAACTCAGCAAAATGTCTTAATAACTAAGAAACGCTTTAGAGGAGCACTTGTAATATGCAAATTTAAAGGTGACTTTTATGTGTTGAGTTTTAATTACCTGAAAATTATACCTACATTTGGGTCAGAACTAACCCTGCAAGATCTAAGAAGTGATTTTATTTATTTTTCTTTTCTTCTTATACATTTCAGGTTAATTGGAGGGTACGAAGAATTATGTTATAATGTTTGCATTTGTTAGATACAGTCCCTGTTGTAGTTGGGTCCCACACCCAGAAGTGATTTTATAACAGCAAGATTATGAAAGGTTATTTCTGTGCTTGTTAATTGGATTGATATCTGATCGTTTTTATAGCAGTCATTATGTTTGGTGACCATAATGTTTAGTAGAAAGACTATTGTTCAACCTGTGAAGATATAAGCTTGATTTGGCTAAGCATGGCAGAGAGGAGTGATTGATGACTAAGCGTCTGCAGGGGAACATGTTACCATAGATGTTTCCATGGTAACGAATTGTGATGTCACAAACTCACCGCGACCGTGACTCAGTGAAACTTTTAGAGTCTACATTTTACACAGAGGATGAAAAGTAATAGCTTACCAATCTGCATGCCATCTTTGCTTTATATGGTAATATTAATTAAAATCAAAGCTATTCCATGTATCCAGATTTGCCTGAACATGGATGTGCTGGTTTTAAATTGAGCTTTCACAGAAAAGTAAAATAGTTCATAAAAGGAATTTGACTCAGAGTTGCGTATTCGCTTGGAAAGACCTTTTCCTCACCTTCTGAGAAAGCACACTCATTACTGACAGGTAAATTCAGGCAAATGTTCATAGTACAGTTACTCTTTCCTTAGTTAGTAGACTTGTTTTCAGTCTTAAATATTGGCAGTGGATACACACAGAGAAAAGGTCTTAGCGCTCTCATGCTCAGAGATTAAGAAAACAGTTTAAGATTTTAAATTAGGCACTTTCCCTGATAATTCTGGTTGGTACATGCTGTAGGCTAGGTTTCCATGACACGGAACCAGATGCAAATGGCTTGGCAGTCCTCGACCCGCCTGCTGTTTGTGCCATCTCCGTGGTAGCAAACACTCAGGCTGCTGGGAGTGTAGACGTGGCCCTGTGAGTCAATTATTTTATAAATCTGGGAACTTATAAACCTTCCTCTCTTTCATATCCATATCTAGACAATTCCTCTGCTTTCAGACTCTTCAAAGATCTCAGAGAGCCGCTTTTTCTTTGGACTCCCAAGAGAGACCATTCAAAAAGTTAACCTTGTTTTTCACCAAGGAGTTACAAATCTGATGCCAACAATGGCTGTCAGGCCTACCATCCGGGAAAAGGCCTCGGGACACTGAATTCTAGACTGTTTTATCAGCTTGTGATCTTTAATGCTGGGACTTGTTTTTTTCCTATAAGGGGAAATATGCCTTAACTGTATCCCAGAACTGTTGTGGAAGTTCAGAATTAAGCCTGTTTAAAGCTCCTCGTTTAAGAAAGTCCAACATTGCACATTCTTACTTAAAAGTGGGAGCTAAATTACGTGTGCCCGCTCTCTTCACATAGAGAGTGGAATGACAGATCCGGAGACTCCGCAGGTGGAGGTGGGGATGAGAGATGAGAAGTGATGTAATGGGGACAATGCGTGCTACTCAGTGATCACTATGCCAAACGTCCCGGCTTCACCGCTCTGCAGTGTATACCTGTAACAAAACTGCATTTGTACCCCTAAACCTACAAAAAAGAATTGGAATGTTACCAGTGTACTGCTTGGTATAAAGTCAGTGCTTGATAAGTTCTCATTTTGTTTTTTTTTAATTTATAACATATATATCAAAAAGATCTTATCCCATTAAAGTTATATGCAAATAAGGACTAAATCCTTTTCCTGTCTGCGAGGCATACGGGGAATTCTTTCTCCAGCATTTCCATTTTGCCATCTTTTGGGAGAACACAGCTGGTCCTCATGGGGCAACATGGAGAGACAGAGCTACCCAGAAAAAGAGGTCTCTGCTTTCCCCACTTAAACACTGACCCTCCTCTGCATGGAGTCAAAGACTGTCCTCCCCCTGCACCTTCACCTGAGCTCACTAGACTCAAAGAATTACCTTCATTATGAACGAAAGGAAATCAGATCCATTTTCTCCTGCAAAGCCCCTCTGGCTCTTTGGCACTTTCCACTTCCTCCTCGTTTGGAAAGACTTCATCATTTTCTGTCTCACAAAGCAGCTCTATTGTTGCTTATTTCTACTACAGAAAAAGGTGAAACACCTCACTCAGGGCTGCAGAACAATGAAAGTCCCTGGAGGGTTTGAAAGGGAAACCCAAGTTGCCTCTGAGATGCTCAAAATCCAGTTGTTTGACCTTTTTAAAAATTTTCAGAAAAATGTTAAGATCCTCTTTGATGCTGTCTCATACAGCCTCTGATAGGGCCAAAAGCCTATTTCACTGTGCACCAATAATAATATCGTGTACACTTGACTAAGATAAAATAAAGTATTAGAAATAGAGTTATTGAGGACACGGCATTAAACACAGGCTCCACTGAATCAGCTCCCTTTCAGGGGGCTGTCAGGCTACACTTGAACTAGTCTAATCAAGGTCAGTGGTGCATTGCAAACTTGAAATAGGGTGAGTCTTATACTCGGTGAAATTTAATAATAACTCGATGAAGAATTACTGAACAGGATAACTCTGAGTCTCTCAGAAGGCAGGTGGACATGGTCGCCTTTATGCTAAATGGCGAAGCTTTTTGCTTTGTCTTTTGCTTCCTCATAAACCCTTGGTTTAGAATTACCTGACCAATCACATATCTCCCATTCCGAGTAAGTGGCAAAGTTGGTAATGTACTTCCGATAGTGAGAATGGACAAGGGACTAGAAAAATAGTAGGATTGAGTGAGGGACAGACTTTATACACAAACAAGGTGCGACAGGGTGGATGTGGTTAAGAAAGAGAGAACTTGAACGGGGGGAAATGGCAGCTAATACAAAGAAACAGCAAAATGGGTACAGATTTGGGAGAGAAAGAACAGAAGGACAGACATAGCAAAGTTTCCCATTTTTGTACTAGAATTTCTCCGCATGAACACACATTTCTATTAAGTGTTCGTGATTGTTTTGTGAGGTAATACACATTTTTCTCCTACAATAGATACCAGGCATTTACATTTTATTTACCAAACCTTCCTAGATAGATGTATGTATCATTATTGTTCATATAAACCTTGTCTCGTATTTGCTAGAAAAGTCATGCTCTTCCAGAATGCATTTCTGTTATGAAGTTTCTCATATTTAAAGTGAAGGGGCAGTGTCCGTAGTGCAGTGGGTAGGGCGTTGGCCACATACACCGAGGCTGGCAGGTTCAATCCCAGCCAGGGCCTGCTAAAATCAACAATGACAACCGCAACAAAAAATAGTCGGGTGTTGTGGCAGGTGCCTGTAGTTTCAGCTACTTGGGAGGCTGAGGCAAGAGAATCGCTTAAGCCCAAGAGTTTGAGGTTGCTGGGAGCTGCTACGCCACGGCACTCTACCGAGGGTGACATACACAGTGAAACTCTGTAATAAATAGACAAACAAATAAATAAATAAATAAAGTGAAGGGAGTGGGGGAAGTATGGCTCTAGAAAATAATGTGGTGATTTTTTGGTAGTATGGGCTCTGTTGTGTGTTCTTATCTTGGATCAGTTTCAGCGGCACGATGCTTTGACACTGCCTGAGATTAAGTGAGATACACACTGCCATTTTCTTATGTTTTCCCATCTATGAGTTGTTTTACTTGTGTGGAATCCTGAATAGATGGATTAATCTTCTGCTTTTCTACTTTGTAGAAGAGCCGAAGCAGCACCTACAAGTCATTAAACTAATTGGCTGGTTAATGGATTGGCGTGACTCAAGCATTTTCCAAGGGGTGAACCCATATTTTGGTAATCTCATGCACTTTCATCCTATTTTCCTGTCTGTTCCTCAGTGCCATGATGAAGACACATCATTCTTTTCTTGGAAGTCTCATGGTTTTGAATTGTTTTTGATGAGTAAAAATCCAGCCAAAAAAAAAAAGAGCATAGCTAACAAATGAGGCCACCTTAAAAAAAGAGTCATGTTGCCTGTCTGGGCCTTGCCCATCTCACCTGTAAAGTAAGAGGTGACACTAACCCATCTCACTAACTAACCTGGTAGCTTTAACTAATGAAACGATTGATTTCTTTTTGGAGCAATATTAACAAAAGAAGTGAATGTTTCCTAGCTGTGGCTTTTACAGATAGTTAGATTCCTAGAGAATTGGGGGAGGGAAGTAGCCATCAGAGATGTTTCTTGCGAGACTGATCATCACCTGGAGGTCACACACTATAGTTGTCCCTCAGTGTCCACCAGGGATTGGTTCCAGGACCCCTCAAGGAAGCTAAAACCCACAAGTCCCTGATATAAAATGATATATTTGCATATAACCTACATGTACCCTTTAAATTATCTCTAGATTACTTTAATGCTTAGTATCATGTAAATACTATGTAAGTAGTTGTTATACCATATTGCTTTTATTTGTATTATTTTTTATTTGTGTTATTTTTATCAACTTTTTTCCCCCAAATGATTTCAGTCCACAGTTGGCTGAATGCATGGATGTGAAACCTGTGTCTGGAGAGCTGACAGTAATACCAAACCCCAGGGTGGCAGGTGCACCGCCCACAAACGAACCTCCCCTGACAGTCCTGCTGTTTCTTCATTTCTCAAAATTCCTCACCCTCAAGATTGCCTCTCTCTGTTGATTGCATCTTTAGGTGACATGGTGACACGGGCTCTGAATGTGTAGGTCAGGCCTGATGTGATCCCGGATTCCAAATGAGCATTAACCCCCCAATAGTCAACAGTGACATTGATCAACTGACTCCCAGACTTCCTTCCCTCCTCTCTGATCTTAAATTCATTTCTTACCTCGGAGTAGCCTAGGTTCATTTTTGTTTTCTCCCCATGATATCTAGAATTATCATCTATTAAGATTAAGTAAGGAAGGCTTAAATGACATCACGAACCCATCCAGGATTCATCAGAAGTCAGGATGTTCCATGTGACTTCCTAATGGCATAACACTTGGTTGTGAGCACCCGACGGTTACTAGACACGAGATTGGGTTGTGTAACGTGAGCAAATGCTCAGGGGAGTATGTTCTTTGAGTAGACGGCTTTGGTACTTCCCCAGATTCCCTGTGAATCATAACTACGCGTAAAGGCAGCACTTCGGAAGCACTTCTTTTGTTTGCTCGTACTTCAAAGAGAAAGCAATCCTTTTGTCAGCTCACTTACCAGGTTAGTTAGTGAGATGGGTTAATCCCACCTCTTACTTGACAGGGGAGATGGGCAAGGCCCAAAGGGGCAAATGACATTTTTTAAAAGTGGCCTCATATGGGTAACAAGGCAAATATGTTATTTCTATTTTCATATCCTCAGAATAGGAGGATGGAAGGAAATCAAATCTCAAATAAACAGACCTATCTCTTGAATTCTGCACTACACTTCAGTTTGTTTAAAGCACTTTTCACGTGTATCTGTGGACATCACACCACACAGAGAGCGCCTTGCGTGTCAGCCAAAACCTTCGAATCAAAGCCGCTGCAACTGAGTGGGACCTCAGATGGCATTTTGTCCAGTTACAGCCTTGCTCAGAGGAACCTGGTCTCTGTGTCCCTGACCCGGCTGTGATCTGTTCTCCAAGGCAGCCAAGTGACCTTCTTCCCTGTGCTTTGAGATTTGCAGATTAGGAAGGAGCATCTTCTGGGAGTCGTAAGAATTTATACAAGGATGGATTTTCCCGTAGATTAAAGACGTGCCAGCGTTGGGCGCGGTGCCGTGAACCAGAACTTGGGACTCGCCCTTTTGGCTCTCCTGTGCTCTTCCTCCCGATTTACTAAAGTGCTGAATAAAGAAAGGGATGAAAGGCTAAAGAGGCTTCTCTCCACGCCATGTGGGGGCCAGGAGGGAAGGCGGACAGGAGGACCCTAAATTAATGAAGTCACAGGACTGGAGGACCCTCAGTACTATAATATAGTAACGTCACAAGGCAGAATTTGGTAAGTTTCCCTTAACTCCTACACACCCAGGAACACTCATTTCTCAGAAAACCAAAAATACCTTTAACAAGTTGATCTCATTTCTGTAATTCACAATAGGAGCAACAAACCCCAAAGGCCGTAGAAAATTATAGGAGCCGGGAGAGTGAGGCCTTTTCTTGGTTTTTCATTGAAAATGGTATGATGAGGGCAGCACCTGTGGCTCAAAGGAGTAAGGTGCCGGCCCCATATGCCGGAGGTGGCGGGTTCAAACCCAGCCCTGGCCAAAAACTGCAAAAGAAGAAAATGGTATGATGAGTTCCTCTGATAAACTTCTATAAAATAACAGTAAAGCTGGTCACTGCAAGGAAATGTTTACATCACATATAGTCATATTAAGAAAAAGTGGACAATCTTGGGCTATTAATGCAATAGACTATCAAGACATACATCTGTCTTATGTTTGATTCTATTATATTCTCTTATCCTTTTTTTTTTCTTTGCAGTTTTTGGCCAGGACTGGGTTTGAACCCACCACCTCCATTATCTGGGGCCACACCCTACTCCTTTGAGCCACAGGTGCTACACACTCTCTTATTCATTTTTAATTTTCTCTAAAAAGAGGCTGAAAAAAAAAGTTTCAGATAGTTGGTTTATGATGGATTCCATGAAAAAACAAAGGACGCCTTTCCTACTTAAATCCCCATGAAGACTTTTTCCATAGTGTAAACCTCAGGGGTTGAAATTTTTATAGGTGATTATTAATATCAGTAGAACATTATTTTAAAATTTAGATGTTTAATCTGATTATATTATTCAGGCTTTCCTGAGCTAAGACATATACAGGCTGGCCATAAAAGTTCATGTGCAATTTAAAATAGTGTTTTAAATTTTAACTTTAAAATTGCACATGAACATTATGGCTGCCCTGTATATGTTCATTTCAATTTGAGTCTCCACTACATTTTAATAAGAAAAAGCCAAAAGTATTTCATGTAACAACACAGAAGCAATTTTGTGAAATCATTTTTACATTAATTTTGGTACTATTACCTGAGTCTAAACTAGGGAAATAAATTTATTTTGATTAGCATCTGCTTGTTGACGTACACACTTGGACAAAAAAAGCATTGAACATTTAAGCCACCGAGAGGATTTAGAAACTCCCCGCCCAGACTTCTTTTGCTAGTGACTAATGTTTGATGCCATTTGTTTGAGATTTTGGTTTCAAGAGGATCTCTAACCAGGTTCTTTATTTTGTCAATAAGGATAAAATACCTAGGGCTTAAATTAGTTTAATCTCTCAAGATCTGGAATTTGACACTTTCATAATTTTTACATAATTGTAGCTCCAGGGGATTGGAATTGCTCTTTTAGCTGGCTTTAGTCTGGAAGGAGGATCCAAAGCCTCTGAGTTGCTTTATTTTATTTCCTTTGACCCCCTAAAGTGCTGGAAATGGTTGGTCCTGACGTGCTCCTAAGATAACCACAAGATGAGGCAAACAGCATTGAGATGAAACCAAACTCACCCACATCCTACGTCAATTAGCTATTTTCTTTTTCTCTGTAAACAAGGGGAGGGGATGGGTTGTAGCTTACTGTAGAGGTTCCTCTGCACCTCCCCCCTCCCCCCCAGTCCACTTCTGCTGTGGCCCCTCAGCTCCCAACGTAAGCTGACAACAGAAAATGTTTTTACAAAATGCTCATTGTTTACTTTATGCTGGCTTCATCGTAAAGGTCATCATCAGGCTGAATTATCTTGGGAAAATCTTCAGAATAGCGAGGTGTGTGTATGTGTGTGTGTGTGTGTTTGGGAAGGATATGAAGAGAATTAGGTGAGTCTCTGGATAACAAGTTGCAAGAGTATGGAGAAGAGTGGTGTTTAAAATTGTGCAAAGTGAAATCAAGCGCTCCCTGGAGACTTGGCTGTCTCTCTTCCCTAAGAAGCAACAGCAACAACAACAACAAAACTTGAATTCCAAAATTGCTGACACTCAGTTTATTTCATATTTAAGTCCTTTTTTTAAAGATTTAAAAACAATGTAACCATGGACAATGTAAGTCATTGAACCTGAGCAAAGGAAAAGTAATTCATTCATTCACGAATCACTGAGCCACTGTTATATGCCGGGCAATGTACCAGGTGAGAGGTTCTGGACTCAAAGATGAAAGATATTCCCAGGCGTAAATGGAGTCCTGATTCTGTGCGATCAATATGGCTTTTATTCCATCTGGAAGCAGGTGGGGTGAAATTCCTGACAGGGAAGAAGTCTACACGTGGGCCATGGTGGATGGGGATTTTAAAGGGTCAGAGAGGCAGGGATTGATCCCTTTACTATTTCCTGGGAGGGACATACATTGGTCCTTCCTGGGCAGGAATGGTCCTTCCGTTCTACCGAGGCAGGTGGGTGGGAAAGGGTCAGAGAGGCAGAGATTGGTCCATTCACTATTTCCTGGGAGGGACGTGCTCTTGATCCTTCTTGGGTGGGTCAGTTCTACCTGGGTGGGTCAGTAATCTGATTCTATCGCTAGGCACCATCAAAAATGAACATGATATGTTCTAAAATTCACAGTCTAACAGAGCAAACATACAAGCAAAGAATGGAAACAGATGATGACATAAATATTTGAATATTCCAGTATCATAGAGGAAGGATGTTTCCTCTAAATCTTAAAGCAAGGGACGGAATGTGCCTTTTAAAAAGGAGAATGGGGCTAGAGTACTAGGATTGCAGGTGTGAGCTGCGGAGCTGGCCTGCTGGTAATCTTGATAAGACTAAACTTGTGGTAATGTAGTCCCTTTCCAAAAGGGAATTTGATATAGGTAAACTTGATTTAACCAAAACTGAATGTGAACATTTTTGTGTATGCCAGAATTATCAGAAGTAGGTTGATCAATCATTATAACCCTTGTCATATGATTCCATTAAGTAGCCAATGCAATAGCACATGTGTCAGTTTTTATAGATAGATAGATAGCTTTGGGCTGATTGAGGCATGCTTGTATAATGAAAAAAATCACTGCTAAAAATAAAGATAAATGCTGCATGTTCATAATAAAAGTTACATTTTTCCAATATTGGTGGAAGAAAAGGGAATGGGGAGTGAGTATTTCAGGGAAGACACACATGAGAATAGTTTGGAGTTAGGGCTGAGCACAGTCTATTCCGGGAAAGACAGTTCACAAGGTTGGCACAGAAAGTTCTGGGATAGGAACAGGATGGTGAGAGAAGACATCATTGGAGCCAAAAGAACTGAACCATGATTGAATTTTAGGTATGATAATGTCTATAATAAATCTGGCAACACAGTGGGTGGGTGACCATACTAGAACAATGATAGAATATGAAGGCTTTCAGGGGCTAAGCAGGAACAGAATAATTTTGTTGAGCATTAATGTGGAATGGACATCAAGCTTGATTATTTGATATATTTCATCTCCTTTAATTCGGACCACAACCTTATGAGTACAAGTTGATAAAAAGTTAAATAAAAGATGGGTGTTGTGGTGGGCACCTATAGTCCTAGCTACTCAGGAGGTTGAGGCAGGAAGATTGCTTGAGCCCAAGAATTGGAAGCTGCAGGGAATATATCTTTTTGGCCTTTCAAACAATATAATCTCTTAGTACCATTTCATAGTTTGATGTTATAATAATTACTATTTTTCTCAAACTTATGCAAAGTAGGATGTTGTGGGAAATGATATCAAAGTCCACGTTGAACTCCTGTTTGACTTGTCTACAGAAAGCTCTTGTCTAATTCTTCTCTTTAAATCTCACCATTGGAGTCAGTTGGTCCCTTGCTTGATTATAGGATTATTCTCCTTGTCATCTGCCCTCCTGCCCTAGTAACCATGACAAGAGCCCCACTCATTTCTACCAAGAAATCTAAATGCACTGCTTCCTGCTGTCACCCTCCAGCAAAACAGAGCAGTGGAAAAGGAAATGGAAGCCCCAATCCAGGACCTTACTCCCCAGTTCATGAGCAAGAGGCCCTTTCATCCTGGGGACATGGGTTCTTCCTTCTTTCTCCAATGGTGTTTATCACTCTCATGTGCTGCCCATCAGTCTTCATGTCCCAACAAAATGTTATGTTTCTTCTGGCAATTGAATGAGGAAATTTGGAGGTACAACTATTCTGACCCTATAAAGAAAAGGATGAAATTGAATTACAATAGAATCTCCATAAGTTGACCACCCAAGGGACTGTAACCAACTGGTCAACATGCAGAGGTGGTCGACCTAAGACACTAGGCCTGCTGTGCTGATATGTACATGGGGTACATGTCCAGTCTATGAAAATCAGATCAACTCAAGGAAGTGGGCAATGTAGGGTAGTGGTCAGCTATGGGGGTTCTACTGTGTTTATAGTAACTCTTTGCTTCTTGACCCTCCATGACTCTTACGATTTATTTGACTGACCTTTCAAAGCTGTGGACCAGATCACTGGAAAATACTTCTTAAACCCTTAAATTTTAATTTTCTTTTGTTTAATTTTGTTTATTTGAGGAATATGACATTTGAGTGTTTACCTATCAAACCAGTTTCTTTCTGATCAAGTTAACCCCAGAAAAAACATTTATTTGAGCACCTACTACAGTGATAATGAGATAGCATTTGCCTTGAGTGAGCTGTAAATCTGGCTGGAGGGTTAACATATATGGAATGGACTTGGTGCTTCCATTGAGGTATAAACTGAAGAGGATGTGTTTTGACCTGTCAGATGGGGAGGTGGTATTTGAGTTGGACCTTGAATGAAAAGTAGTATTTCATGAACCAGAAAATAGGGAAGGGCATTCCAAGCTGAGAAGACAGTATGAATCAAGGTACAGAGGAACAGAAGTGTATTTCTTGTCCAGAAGATAATGAATGATATTGGCCTGCTGAGGTGTAGGGCACACAGGTAGGAGGTTAGAAAAGGGAAATAGGTAATCATAGAACGATAAATGAGGGCTTTAGTTTGGAGACCTTTGCATGCCAAAGCGAATAGCTTCAAGTCAATTCTCTTGACAACTATGAGCCATTACGTATTTCAAAAGCTAGCTCTGGTTTGATGAAAGCAGAAATACAGATAATAATAATATCGGCACATGTGAATTTCTACAGCGAGCCCCACAGTGTATCATATCTACCTCTGCCTCATGTCTGATATTCTGCTTAGGCCGTTTCAGCCACGGAAGAATAACAAATGATAAAATGTTTTCTCTGATATAATATTGAAATAGCCCTTACCTATCAATTCCTACTAATTTCCCTTTAATAAGGCATTTATTCCGAATACCCAACTGCACACCATCCCCAGGGCCATCTTTTCTTTCTTTTTCTTTTGAGACACAGACTCTTGCTTTGTCTCCCAGGCTAGAGTGCAGTGGCATCATCACAGCTCCCTGCACCCTCAAACTTTTTGACTCAAATGACCCTCCTATCTCAGCCTCTCAAGAAGCTGGGACTGTAGGCACAGGCCACCTTGCCTGGCTAATTTTTTCTGTTTTTTTGTAGGAATGGGGTTTTGTTCATGCTCAAGATGGTTCCTAACTCCTGGCTTTAAGCAATCCTCCTGCCTCAGCCTCCCAAAGTATCGGGATTACAAGTGTGCCCCACCACACGTGGCTTTCTAACTGTTGATTAAGACAATGAGGAAAGTGGATCAGATTCTACGTAGACTATAGTTTTCAGTTTTGGAATGCCACCCTCCATTGTGTCTGCTGTCATGTGGGAGAAAATTCCAAGAAATAATAAGAAAATGATGTCAATTCATGTATGCATTGACTTCCAAGGGATTGGGCACCACATTCTGTACCTTTAACTCATCTTGCTATGACTTTAAAGTTTCCAAAAGGTCTAGGTCTTTCTTTGAAAATTTGGAATGTTTCTTGAAAGTAATTTTCATGATTCTTTTTTCTTTGGGGGGGGGGGAAATATTCTGGCCAATGTTGGAAGCGAAAAAAAAAAAAAGGAAAGAAAGAAAAACCAAGGCGACATATGTCTTGCTACTTTGTTTGGAATTAATGTCTTATTGATGAACTAAATATCAGAGCTTGGGACACAGAAGCTATTGAAATGTTGTGTTGGTGCAGAAAATCGTGTCCATTATTTCTCATTCTCAATATAAACGAGCATTAACTCACCACACAAGGGGGTGCATGCATTAGGGCCTCCCACATAAACTTCGCCTCTGTAGGCGTAAACATTTTCTTATTATCGCAAATAATCAACAGGAGAGTAGCAAATGCAAGTTTAGCTTTTCTCCAGAATGTTTATCGTGGTTCCTTTAAACTGTTTATAGGAAGAGAGAACTATAAATGTCTTTCAGGAGGTGGGGAGCACCATATGGCAGAGAAAGCTTTTCTGTGATAAAATGTTTGGTTAAATTTTAGGCAACACATGGTCCTTTCATAGCAATTATTTGTCATTTCAAACATTGTTGTTGATATTCAACTCCTGAAACAAATAACACCAACCTAAAACATTTATAATAACTGAAGAAACGAGGTTTGGTTTAGCGCTGCTCGGGCCCAGCTGTACCCTCTCGGCCACCCCCTGGTCAGCTGTGGCTCAAGCAGGTCCAGCCTCTGTCTGCGCACATCAGAGAGTGGTGCAGAGAAATGCAAGCTGGTCTTCAAAACAAACACTGGATGTATTCCTATCAAGATTTTCTACCTTGGGGCTTTACACATTTTAATTTTTTCTTAGAAGATGCCCTATCTATTCAATGGCCTGGATGGAGGTTTCATTTCTCTGTGTAAATGTGCTGTACCTTGAGAAGCGTCTCCAACACAGCCTGGGCATTAACTAATCAACGAGGTGTTAGGTGAACGGACCCCGTCTCTTTGTAAGTGGCCGTAGGTTTAGCGGACACACAGGGCTTTCTTGGTCAGCCCAAATTCAAGCAGCAGTGAATGAGATTAGCCAAAAAAGGGCAGATCTGGTCTCTAGGCTTGTGTTTCTCTCCTTCAGTTACACTAAGGGAATTCAGCTTGTCTTGATGAGGCCCTCAGAAAATCACAGTGACAAAAGCCTGGATGAGAGAGTCTGAGAGCGTTTTCTATAATAACATATCTTTACGTTTAAGCAGATGGTGTAATCTCTTAAAAATAATTAAATTTCACATTGTTTTGTTGAAAGTTTACTAACTAAGACAGAGAAGGATGAGACCTGGGAAGTCTCCCCTTAACCTGTTTTGGTTCCTCCTGCTTTATTTCAATGAAAAAGAACACACCCCTCCCACCTGTATCCCCAAACACATACAGATACGCTTTCCCCCCCTCTCTCTCCTTTATGTTTCTTTATTTATTGGAAAGTGTTATGAGATGATAAAGATTTGAATAAGACATGATATTTACACGATGTTAAGATTTATCTTAATCTAAGATAGTTACACGATGATGATATTTACACGATGTTAAGATTTATCTTAATCTAAGATATTTATAATACATAGGGAAAGACAGTGTCGCCCACAGAGAGCCAGGACAGAAATTCAGTGCACTGTGTCTTACGTGGTAGGGACGGAAAGGACGGTGGCAGCATAGAGTGAAATATTAACCCTGGTGGCTGTTGGATAAGACAAGGAAGACTTCATTCAAGAGATGGCATTTGAGTAAAGGATGAATTTGGTGTCAGGAGGTAAAGAGAAGGAAAATAATTTTTAGGAGTACTTCCATTTAAGAGGCAGGACCAAGGATGGCCAAGAGAGTCATTGCACTCATAAAATAAAGCAGACAATAGAACCTGCCCTGTTCTAGTCTGTGGGTAACTTCCTTCCTTCCCTCCCTCCTTCCTTCCCTCTTTCCTTCCCTTCGTTTTTCCTTCCCTTTTTCCCTTCCTTCTTCCTTCCCTTCTTTCCCTCCTCCCTTCCTCTCTCCTTCCCTCTCTTCCTTCCTTTCTCCCTTCCCGCCTCCCCTTTCTTCTTTTCGATATATGTGGGTCATTACATACACATTTTGGAGATACACAAAAACCAAGAAACACAAAATAAGTGCAGACAGAAACAAATGACGCCCTCCCAGCAACACCGATAAACCACCCAAGTTGAAAGTTGCATGAGTCAATCAGAAAGGACACTGTCAACTGTATTTCTTGGAAGTGAAATAATGGACCATAACACAGTTTGTCTCAAAACTCTTGTGGGGACTAACCTGCTGTGTAGGAAACTAGAATACCATTAACATTCGGTCTTTATAAGTCAGCTTATGGGTCATGTCAGTAATTCTCAGTGGGACAGTATCTGCTGCCGAGGTAGCGTCTGGCAATGTCCGGGGTTATTTTGTTAGCAGGTGTTAGAGGGTTGCTAGCAGTGAACAGGCAGGGCCAAGGATGGCCGGATAGTCATCTCACACGATGGATCGTCTGGCGTCCTACCCAATGCTTGATGTCCAACAGGTACTCATGCAGATAAAGAACTTATTTATTGTCATTTTTGTTGAGTGCCTAACTCTGTTTTCTACATAATGTTTGATGAATTAATATACACAAATTCTCGCATGCTTTTCACATTTTTAATTCATCTCACCAATGTATTTTTACATTTTTTACATGATTTCCAAAAATCACATCACTCCATTAGCTTCAGAGCCTCCAGTCACCTATTCAGTGCGAGAATGTATAAATAAGTCTTCTGAGCAGAGGTACGAGCCTTGGGCTGCCTCTTCAGCGCCCCCAAGGTCATCTGCCTGGCAGGTTCCTGGTGCGAAGTTTATACTGTAAACAGAGCATGGCGCTGCAGGAAGCCCACAGCCCCTCACCATTCACTCTTACCGCACGCTAGCTGTGTGACTTTGGGAAAGCTGGCTAACCTCTCTGTGCCTCATTTCTTCATCTATAAAATGGAAATTCTATTAGCACTTACTTCACAGATATTACAAAAGTTCGAGAGCTAAAAGTCATGCCAAGCATAGAGTTTAGTATCATAAATTGTTCACTGTAAGATTTATATTCTTTCTCTAACACTCGGACTAGATGTGTTTAAGAATTCAGAATATTTTTTTAAAGGTAATCTGGTGCATATATGGTGTATATTATGAGTGTAATTACATACAGCACCTATAATCAAACCCATTAATTCTGCAGAAAAATTTGTGGCTATTCAGACTAGCTGGGGAAAATAAAGACCACAATAGTTTTGGCTAGCAAATGAGTCAGAAAATGTTTTTGAATTTGTATTACAGAATTGTGGGAGAATTGTATATCTGTATTTTATTATTATTTATTACAAATTATTTTCCTTTCTTTCTCTTTTATATGGCAGGCATTGTTTTGATTGTAAATTATCTTTGTAGGTAAGTGAGAGTGCTGTGGATTTCATTTCAAGACAGTTAACCCTTGCCGACTTTTATTGAAAGGGTCTGATAGAGTTGAGAACCACAAATGCATGTTCTTTATCGTTTGTGGTTTTGTTTTGTATTTTATTTTTATGCATTTTTTTTTTTTTTTTTTTTTTTTTTTTGCAGTTTTTGGCCAGGCCTGGGTTTGAACCCGCTACTTCCGGTATGTGGGGCCAGCACCCTACTCCTTGAGCCACAGGTGCCGCCCTATTTTTATGCATTTTTCCATTGATGTTCACCAAAACTCCATGGGCTAGGTCCTTACTTTAGAGATAAGAAAACCAAATATGAGGGCAATTTAAAACTCATTGAGTGCCTTAATCTTAGTGAGGGAATTGGCATTGACCCAGATCTTGAGTCCAACCCTTCCCCTATTCCTTTTTTGGGGGGGGGAAGGATGGGGTCTTGCTCTGTTGCCCAGGCTGGAGTACAGTGGTATCATGAGAGATCACTGCATCCTCAAATTCCTGGGTTCAAGCGATCATCCCACTTTACCTTCCCAAAGAGCTAGGACCATAGGTATGCACCATTGTGCCCAGCTAATTTTTAAATATTTTTTTAGAGGTGGGGGTCTACTCCTGGCCTCAAGTGGTCTTCCCAATTTGGCCTCCCAACCCATTCTTTATCTGATGCTTCAGCCAAACAGCTGGGGCAGAGACACACGGCATTCAGCCTGTGAATCAGTAGTGACTGTTGGAAGTGACCATTCTGGGAAGGAACACACAGTGCATATGAATGAGCCACTTCCCATTGAAAGGTTTATTTTTATGCTATTATATTATTATTTAATGTAGCTTCATTTCTACCTACCCTGGTAACTATAAATTATTTAGTGCCTGGATCTGCTTCCATTCCCGTTACTGTGAAATTTTCAGATAGAAGAAATTTGACATATTTAAGATTTTCTAGACCTCATCTGCTTTTAAAAATGTCCATGACCTTGAGAAAGAATACAGTTAATAGTGTTCAGTAATGGAGAGAATACCATGTAGTCATACACCGCAGAATGACACCTAGGTCACCAGGGGACCACATAGATGACAGTGGTCCAGTGACACTATTAGGAGGGAATGAAAACTGCCTGTTACTGTAACAGCACAGCACAGTGCTCACCCCACTTGTTTGTGGTGATGCTAGTGGAAATAAACTTCTTCAAGTAAAAAAGTGACAGTAGGCCAAGCTTAATCCATTATTGAAGCCAGACAATTTTTTATAAATTTAAGTATCCTAAATGGACCGTATTTATAAAGTCTACAGCGGTGCACCGTAACGTGCCAGGTTTTCACATCCACTCACCACTCACTGACTCACCCACGCCTACTTTCAATCCTGTGAGCTACAGAGTTTCATTCATTGTAAGTACCCTACACAGGTGTACCATTTTTCATTTTCATACCATCTTTTTACTGCACATTTCCTATCTTAAGACATATTTAGATGAACACATACTTACCACTGTGTTACAGTTGCCTGCATTATTTAGTACCATAACCTGCTATCCAGGTTTTTAGCCCAGGAGCAATAGGCCACCCCATGCAACCTAGGTGTGCCGTAGACTCTCCCCTCTAGGTTCGTGGAAGTGCCCTGTATGTTGCTCACACAGAGACAAAAGCTGAAAACACATTTCTCAAAATGTATTCCCATCATGTACGCAGCTATGATTTAATAATTAAAAAAAAGAGAGAGAGAGAGAGAGAGAGGCTTAGGGAGGCAATGAGAAAACACACCCAATTGACACCTGACTTCAAAGAGGGTCAGATTATTTTAAAAGACAAATTTATCCCTCAAGCGGCCCCAGACATTCAAAGAAAACTCCAGAAATTGGCTATAGTCCCAGACCATAAACTGGAGAATCTTCTTAAAACGGCCACTACGGTCTTTTTTAACCGAAATCTGGAGAGAAAGGAGGAAAAAGAGATAAAGGAACAGAAAAGAATGACAGACTCTGTCTCTACAAAAAAAAAAAGATACTAAGAAAGAAAATGATCAGAGTTTATAAACTTTAGCTCATACATATATGGCATTATTTTTCAAAATGCTGTCACATTATTTCACTCTCTTTTTTTTTTGTAGAGACAGAGTCTCACTTTATTGCCCTCGGTAGAGTGCCGTGGCATCACATAGCTCACAGCAGCCTCCAACTCCTAGGCTTAGGCGATTCTCTTGCCTCAGCCTCCTGAGTAGCTGGGACTATAGGCGTCCGCCACAACGTCTGGCTATTTTTCTGTTTTTGCAGTTCTGCCGAGGCCGGATTTGAACCCACCACCTTCAGCATATGGGGCTGGCACCCTAATCGATGAGCCACAGGTGCCGCCCCTTTCACTTTCTTATCACAAAAATTTAGTAAAATCAAGCATTATAATCTTCATTATAACTGTAAGCACCATATCACTATAAAGACAATCAGTAAAGCTATGATATAAGACACTTTTTAACCAAATCTTTTTTTTTTTTGGAGACGGAATCTCACTACGTTGCCCTGGTTAGGGTGCCATGGCATCACAGCTCACAGCAACACTCAAACTCTTGGGCTTAAGTGATTCTCTTGCCTCAGCCTCCCAAGTAGCTGGGACTATAGGCACCCACCACTACGCCCAACTATTTTTTGGTTGTAATTGTCATTGTTGTTCGACAGCCCCAGGCTGGATTTGAACCTGCTGGCTCCAGTGTATATGGCTGGCACCCTAGTCACTTGAGCTACAGGCGCTGTGCCTTAACCAAATCTTAATGCACTGTAAATGGAAAGGGTCTTTTGTAGTTTGTAAAAGATACAGGTAAGACAGTAAGTATAATTTGACAATATAAATGTTGTATATTGAACACTAAACTCCAGATACTTTTTTTTAAACCCAGGGTGGTTGAGTCCTTAAAGATAAGCAATTTCAAAGTGTAGTAAGATAGGAGTGGTGCCTATGGCTCAAAGGAGTAGGGCACCAGCCCCATATGCCGGAGGTGGTGGGTTCAAACCCAGCCCAGGCCAATAACTGCAAAAAAAAAAAAAAAAGTAGTAAGATCAATGTGTAGATGATATATACATAATGATTGTTAGGAGAAAATAGCGGATGGTATTCTTCAACAAAGCCTCCCCATGGTTTATGTTAGAACGAAAGCCTAGATGCTGAAAACAAATATTACATGAAATTAAGTACATTGCTGTTCTTCTAAATCAGTGTATGGAGTCTTAATCCACTACCAAATTACTATTTTTAGACTAACTTTTGGTCATAAGACTAACATCCTCCATATTATACTTAATTAAATGAAAACAACTGTTGCCTCCCAAATTCTTAGCACACTAGCAACATTCAGGCCTATTCCTCATTAGATAAATGGGAAAATGAAACCCTAAGTATAAATGAATGACTTTACCACACAAATACTAAACACATGTGTTCCTTGTTCTTGCTCCACTTAGGAAATAAAAAGGCGGAGTACAGTGACTCATGCTGTAATCCTAACATTCTGGGAGGCCAAGGTGGATGGATTGCTGGAGCTCAAGAGTTCGAGACCAGGCTTGGCACCTGTGGCTTAGTGAGTAGGGTGCTAGTCAGCCACATACACTGAGGCTGGTGGGTTCAAGTTGGCCTGGGCCTGCTAAAGAACAATGACAACTGCAACCAAAAAATAGCCAGGTGTTGTGGTGGGTGCCTATAGACCCAGCTACTTGGGAGGCAGAGGCAAGAGAATCGCTTAAGCCCAAAGGGTTTGAGGTTGCTGTGAGCTATGACGCCATAGCACTCTACCAAGGGCAACATACTGACACACTGTCTCAAAAAAAAAAAGAGTTTGAGACTAGCCTGAGCAAGAGTGAGACCTTGTCTCTACTAAAGATAGAAAACCTAGCCAGCAGGGCAGGTATGGTCACATGAGCCTGTAGTCCCAGCTACTAGAGAGGCTGAGGCAAGAGGATCACTTATTTGAACCCACGAGTTTGAGGTTACTGTGAGCAATGATTATGCCACAGCACTCTATTCAGGGTGACAGAGTAGGACTGTGTCTCAAAAACAAAAGAAAATAAAATGTTCATAATCTTTGTATTCATAAAAGTATTTGGAGGTTTAAACAAAGACAAATGGGAAATACATCTCTTCTTTAATTCCCAAATACTTTTTTCAGAAAGCCTATTGACTAGATGTAATCTAACTGTAGAAAGGGTGGTTTCTAAATACTTGATCATAATTTTGTGGTAGATACTGTTTTTCATTATAATGACATTTATGAGGTGTTAATATTTGTTTCATAGTAGTCTTTCAAATCGAGCTGATTTAGCTAAAGCAAAGAAAGTTGAAATATCTTTCCAGCTTTGTTAAGCAAAGATTTGCATGACATGCAAAACAATGAAAACAAAATGCTTTTATATTTTTCACAAATTATCTCAAAGTTTTTAAGACACACAAAGAGAGAGGAACATGGAAGAGCCTATTTAAAGTGTTGATTGTTTTAATGATACAGCTATGTGTAATATAAAAGATTTCAAATCACTGAAAACAATTGTGCCTCAAAAGACTTTGAAACCAGAATTCTACACACATGTGTACAATAATTAGAGACTTGTGTCTGTTTCGCCTTTCCCACATCTCAAAGGAAAGTTGAGGAAAGATCTTAGGAGATGTACAGGGGCCATACAACGAGGAACAAATGTGATCTGAGAAACAAGTACAGCCTCTAGCTGAGAAATAAAGATAAGGGCAGGACCAAAGGGGTGAAATTAAGCGTCCATCTAGTCTAAAGGAAAAGGCCACAGAAAGATCACTGGGTGTGGTGGTTCATGAAACCAAGAATCTGCTGGGTGCAGTGGCTAATGCCTATAATACTCGCACTTTGGAAGGCTGAGGCAGGTCGATCACCTGAGACCAGCCTGAGCAAGAGTGAGACAGGTCTCCAAAAAATAGTCAGGCTGGCCAAGCAAGGTGGCTTACACCTGTAATCCTAGCACTCTGGGAGGCCGAGGAGGATGGATTGACTGAGCCCATGAGTTTGAGACCAGCCTGAGCCAGAGCCAGAGCCAGAGCACCCCACCCCGTCTCTAAAAATACAGCCAGGTATTGTGGCGGAAACTTGTAGTCCCAGCTACTCGGTAGGCTGAGGCAAGAGAATCACTTGAGCCCAGGAGTTAGAGGTTGCTGTGAACTGTGATGCCATGGCACTCCACTGAGGGTGACAAAGTGAGACTCTGTCTCAAAATATAAATAAATAAAAAATAGCTAGGCATTGTGGTGGGCACCTATTAATCCCACCTAATTGAGAGGCTGAGGCAAGATCACTTGAGCCCAAGGGTTTGAGGTTGCTGTGAGCTATGATGTCACAGTGCTCTAATGAGGACAACTAAGTGAGATTCTGTCTCAAAAGAAAAAAAAAAAAAAAAGAAGCCAGGAGTCCAGGAGAAAAGGAGCAGCCTGACAGGCTGGTATGAAATAAGACAGACCTGGGTGGTGCCTGTATCTCAGTGGTTAGGGCACAGGTCACATACACAGAGGATGCCAGGTTCGAGCTTGGCCTGGTCCTGCTAAACAACAATGAAAACAACTGAAACAACAACAACAAAAAAAAATAGCCGGGCATTGTTGTGGGTGCCAATAGTCCTAGCTGCTTGAGAGGCTGAGGTAAGAGAATCACTTAAGCCCAAGAATTTGAGGTTGCTGTGAGCTGTGATGCCACAGCACTCTACCAAGGGTGACATAGTGAGACTCTGTCTCAAAAAAAAAAAAAAAGAAAGACAGACCAAGAATAGAAAAGGCTCATTCCTGGGTGATGCTGTAGATGTGTGCACACAGAGTGAAGACAGACAATCTGGAAGACATGAACAATATTAAACAATACAAAATGAGGTTGCTGATCTCAAGACATTGACTCTCTAGTTGGAGAGACATTGATTTTTATAACCATGGAAAGTTAAACAACAACATAGGACAATAATTCAAGTGGTGTTGCAAAGCAATGTATGATTGATTAAACACCAGACTTTCAGGCAAGGCTTCAAAGTAGAGAAGAGCTTTGAGCTCAGTCTTTTGATGAATAAGAAGAGTTCAGAGGAGTAAAACAAATATAGAGATTTTAAGAGTTAATAAAAAGGAAGCAGTTAGAAATATATCTGGCATAATATGGGAAAGAAATGAAATCAATCTGAGGGTGTATTAATCCTGTTTTTTATTTTCTATATTATAGGACGCTTTGACATCTTGGGGCCTTGAGGATCTAAGGATACACTGCTCCTGCCAAGGTAGTGGTAGCTAATTCCTGGAGATGACAACTTGGTTTTGAGAATGCCTTTGATATGCAAATCAACCTCAAGTTCTTACCCTCATCTGCCTCCTTCTATCAGACTCTTGTGTGTATCTCCTGCCGTCAATCACCCTGGGCCCAGGGATTGCACAACTACAGACCACTTGTATACCCAGAGGTTGCCAAAATTCCTTAAGCCTACTCATCTCCTTCCCCACCTTGCCCATGCCTTCTTTCCCCTAGCTGCCTCTGCCTCCTGACTGACCCTGGTGCTTCTCCACTTGGCCCTGTGCATAACGGAGAGTCTCTTCCTCTTAGGAGCTCTGAATAACAAATTATCTTTTCAATGGCAATTGACTTCTGATCTGTTGGCCTTACCATACATGAATAAAATCAAAAATCCTAGGTTTGTTTTATAACAAGAGGTGTATCATAAACAAGTATAAAATCTTTTCAGATACAAAATGGACGAGTGGATTTTAATGTAACAAAGCATGAAAAGACCATTGACAGAGTTTCAGATTCCTCATTGCAGCTAAGTTTTGTGGAACTACCACTTGTTGAATGTTGGTATTATGTCAAAGAAAAGTATTAATAGCTACAGTTAACTGTAAAGCTTTTAAAATACCTCTCCCTTTTCTATCTACATATGTGCTAAAGTCCAGATTTTCTTTATAATACATATACTTGAACCAAAATAATATATCTATGCTAAATGAAGAAGCAGGTATGAAAATGCAGCAGTATTTTATTAAGGCAGATAGTAAACAGATTCACATGAATGTAAATGTAAAAGAGTGATATTCTTTTCATAACACTTGTTTAATTTAGAAAATATATTTAAATTTTGTTATTTATGATAAATGTAATATGTTTATTATTTTAAATGAATCAATAAATCTTTTCAATGTTTTTTAGTTTTAATTTCAAATATGCTAAATATCAATAGAGGTAACCTACATAAAAGAAGACACTTTGGAGACCTCAATAATTCTTACAAATGAAAAGAAGTCTTGAAACCAAAATCATTAGAATACCTGTTACAAGGAATAAGAACAGATAAAACTGAAAAGACAATGAAAAGCCAAGCTGTGAAGCCTCTTGACTTATAAGCTAAAATAGGGATTTTTATCATGGAAACAATCAAATTGTGAGCAGACAGATAATAAAACTTTTTAGGAAGAGAATCCTTTTTTTTTTTGGTTGGGGATTCATTGAGGGTACAAGAAACCATGTTACACTGATTGCATTTGTAGATAAAGTCCCTCTTGCAATTGTGTCTTCCCCCAAGAGGTGTGTCACATACCAAGACCCTACCCCCCTCCCTCATTCCATCTCTTGGCTCTGCCTTTCCCTCACCCCCCCATTATGTACTAGGTCATTAATTGTCCTCATATCAAAATTGAATACATAGGATTCATGCTTCTCCATTCTTGTGATGCTTTACTAAGAATAATGTGTTCCACTTCCATCCAAGTTAATACAAAGAATGTAAAGTCTCCATCTTTTTTAATGGCTGAATAGTATTCCATGGTGTACATATACCACAGCTTGTTAATCCATTCCTGGGTTGGTGGGCATTTAGGCTATTTCTGCATTTTGGTGATTATAAATTGAGCTGCGATAAACAGTCTAGTGCAAATGTCCTTATAATAAAAGGACTTTTTCCCTCTGGGTAGATGCCCAGTAATGGGATTGCAGGATCAAATGGGAGGTCTAGCTTGAGTTGAGGGTTCTCCATACTTTCTTCGAAAAAGGTTGTATTAGTTTGCAGTCCCACCAGCAGTGTAAAAGTGTTCCCTTCTCTCCACATCCATGCCAGCATCTGCAGTTTTGAGATTTTGGGAAGTGGGCCATTCTTGCTGGGGTTGTTTACCTCAGGGTGGTTTTGATTTGCATTTCTCTAATAATTAGGGATGATGAGCATTTTTTCATATGTTTGCTAGCCATTCATCTGTCTTCTTGAGAGAAGGTTCTATTCATGTCTCTTGCCCATTGATATATGGGATTGTTGGCTTTTTTCATGTGGATAAATATGAGTTCTCTATAGATCCTAGTTATCAAGCTTTTGTTTGATTCAAAATATGCAAATATCTTTTCCCATTGTGTAGTTTGTCTATTTGCTTTGGTTGTTATCTCCTTAGCTGTACAGAAGCTTTTCAATTTAATTAAGTCCCATTTGTTTATTTTTGTTGTTGCAATTGCCATGGAAGTCTTCTTCCTAAAGTCTTTCCCCTTCTAGTGTTTTTCTTACGCTTTCTTTGAGGATTTTTAATTGTTTCATGCCTTAAATTTAAGTCCTTTATCCATCTTGAATCAATTTTTGTGAGTGGAGAAAGGTGTGGGTCCAGTTTCAGTCTTTTACATGAGGATATCCAGTTGTCCCAGCACCATTTATTGAATAGGGAGTCTTTCCCCCAGGTATGTTCTTGTTTGGTATAACTCCATAATAACAGGAGACTTTAACATTCCTCTTACAAGAGAGCTGGACAGATCCTCTAAACAGAAATTAAACAAAGATATAAGGACTTAAATGAAACCCTAGAATGACTGTGCTTGATAGACGTATATAGAACACTCCATCCCAAAGCTAAAGAATATACATTCTTCTCAATGGCTCATGGAACATTCTCCAAAATTGATCATATCCTAGGACATAAAACAACCCTCAACGGAATCAAAAGGATTGAAATTTTACCTTATATCTTCTAAGACCACAAGGCACTAAAGGTGGAACTCAACTCTAACAAAAACGTTCAACCCCACACAAAGACATGGAAATTAAAAAACCTTATGCTGAACGACAGTAGGGTGTAGGAAGAAATGAAAGAGGAAATCATGGGCATTGCCTGTGGCTCAGTGAGTAGGGTGCTGGCCCCATATACCGAGGGCTGTGGGTTCAAACTCCGCCCTGGCCAAACTGCAACAACAACAACAAAAAAGAGGAAATAATTAACTTCCTTGAGCATCACAACAATGAAGACACAAGCTACCAAACCTGTGGGATATAGCAAAAGCAGTCCTGAGAGGAAAATTTATTTCTTTAGATGTCTACATTTGAAAAACAGAAAGAGAATGCATCAACAAACTCACAAACTATCTTATGGCATTGGAAAAAGAAGAACAATCTAAGCCTAAACCCAGCAGAAGAAAAGAAATATCCAAAATTAAATCAGAGATTAATGAAATTGAAAACAAAAGAATCATTCAGAAAATTAATGAAATAAGGAGTTGTTTTTTTTCTTTTTCTTTTTTTTTAAATCTTAAATACATGTATTTTATTATTCTTCATTACATTATTTTCCCCCCATCCCCACCCCTCGGTGGTAAGACAGAATTGATTTACAGAAAAGAATACAGAAAACACTAAAGCTCCTGGTAGAGGGAGAGAATTCAAGTGGGGAGAGAGAAGCTCTCTCCGTTTCTCTCCCGATCTTTCCCCGTCTCCTCCTTTAGGCCTTTAGTCTCAGGGTATATATAGGTATATGGGCTCCTTGGCCAGGAAACGAATGAATACAGTCCCTTCCGCCGGTGGGGGGCAAGGTGAATGAGTGTATCAATGAATGGATACAGTCCATTCATGGAATTGAGGCCTAGGAAATTCACAAGAAATTGACCTAGGCATAGGAAATGGGGGTTCCACATTTAGTCCTAAGTGTAAAGTGAAGGAGACCCCAAGGCACAGGCGTCTCCTCAGCAGTTGTCCAGCCTTTTTGGCTATTGGAGCCTCTGGTGGGCGTTGGAGGTCCCCCTCCTTGCCTGTCATCCAGCCCGCCAGCCAGTTATTTTTAAAATATATTACAATACTTCCATATGTGGTGATATCATGCTATCTTTAAAAAGGGTGATTTATATTTACATGTATTTATATGTGTATGTATTTATTATACATATTTATTGAAAGGTAAGATCTTCAAGATATATTTTTGAGTGAAAATTGTCAAATAGCACATATGTGTATTACTATCATGTGTGTATGTAAATGTATAAGAAAAAGTATAGAAGAATATTCTCTAAAAGGTTAATTATAGTTGAATCTGGGTAGTGGGGGTTTTGTTTTTCTAAATTCCTTTATATATTATTACATATTTTTTCACTGAGCGTGTGTTATATTTATAAATGGTAAAAACAAATTTATATTCTTGTGAATGTAAATTTAAATATGAATTTAATTTACATTCACAAGAAAGCCAACAAACCAGGTTTCAAAGTTGCTTATATTTAATATAAGGATTTGACTTTTAAAATACACTCATTATATTTGAATAGGCGTAGAGCACACATCAATGGCATGGTTCTTATTACTCATAGCGAACTTTCAATGTGATGGAAGTTCCCATCTTTTGTCACATTTCAGGGACTCAGGGAGTGGTGTTTTTTTCTACCATGATTCTTCCCCCTTTTGGAAGTATTTCAAGTTCCCCCCTTTTTTGATATTGAAGACTGAAAATGTATATAGATGAGATTCTAAATGGCAATAGCATAAAATCTAATGCTTTTTTACTTAAGTGTATGAAATACATTTTATATCATACATTATGGGAAGAGATGTATTTGTTTTGATTGGGGTAAAAGTCAAGTAAGAGTTTCCAGATACCTTTTATTTTCCAATTTCTTTTACAAAGAGAATATACTTTAATCAGAGAAATCTTAAGAAGTTTTATGGAAAAGTAATGACTCATATTTTCAAAATGAATTTGGCAGAGGTAACCACACACTCAGGTTATTCTTAAAAGATAGGCTTACATTAAAAGGATACAAACTATACTTCAGATCACTTCCTTGTGCTGGCCCTGATCTTTATCAAGATCTATTGCTTTAACTTTCAAATGTTAAATAACTGTATAATTATGACAGCCAGAGGGCCTTCCAACGTATTATTATCAGAACCTTTAAAACACTGACTTTAAAAGAAAAAAATGCTAAGAACTTAAATGTATATGTTAGTCAATTGGGGTAGAAGCCTGGAGGGGGGTGAGATTTTTTTTAACTGGGAGGTTGCACAGCTGGTTACAGTCAGGTCACTTGCCAACTTTTTGCTCAAGACTCTTGCAGGCAGCCTAGGACAGTATGTCTGGGCTTCTCACTTTGTATTTTCTAAAGTCAGGCTGCCTTCTCCTTTAGTTCTCTTTCTAAACTTTTTTCTGGCTTTTCCTGTCCTCGCATGTGCATATTCAGAGCTTTTGATATTATTCTTTCACTATCAAGCCTGTATTGCCCTGCTTGGTGTACTTTATTTATTGGTAAATAATCCATGTCAGTCACACCAAATTGCCACTATGAGCGTAGTGACAAGAGCGCTGGGCTTGGCTTGAGGACGGAAGATGTCTTGGGTTCTGTGTGTCCTTGAGCAAGTCAACTAACCTCTTCTGGCCTCAGCTCTATAAAACGGGCATGATAATAAACTTTTCATAAGGTGTTTGTTGTCAGATAGATGAGATGAAATGATAGTTTTTTAAGTGAAATAAATACTTATTTTACAAAAATTTAGTAGTTTTAAGTAAAATAAAAGCGTATTATCTTCCTATGTACAGCAATTCCAGAGATAGGCTATCCGGGACTAGTATGACATTCCATGGTGTCACAGCCCAATCTTTGCTTCCTTTTGTGCTGCTGTCCTTGGTACATGGCTTCCCTCTCATTGTCCAAAATGGCCATTTGAGTTCCAGCCTTCGCATCCAAATTCCAGCGAGCAGGAAAGAGGAAGGCAGAAGAAAGGTGTTTTTTCTCTCTTTAAGGACAGTTACACAAAGGACATGATTGCTTATGTATTGTCCAGAACCACATCCAGAGGTTATTTACTCAGCTAAAAATCAGGGTTCCTATTATGAAAGGAAGAAAGATGATGGGGCAAACTAACAGTCTCTGCCATGGCATGTGAAAGCCTTGTGTGATCTGTGAAGTGCTCAGAGTACAAAAGAAATTAGGTAATATTGTCATTGATAGCCTCATACACATTCATTCATTCATCAAATATTTATTAAATACCTGTTATAACACTGGAGCTGACACTTTATATACTTCCTTACATACTCTTTTAGACAATTTATGTCATCTAAAAAAGTCTTTGAGGGAATCACACAGCTGTGATGTTTTTTCACTTTGCTGAGCACCTGGGAATAGAACATTACTAAGATGCCATACTGGCCAGGGTGGTGGCTCACGCCTGTAATCCTAGCACTCTGGGAGGCTGAGGCAGGAAGATTGCTTGAGCTGAGGAATTTGAGACCAGCCTGAGCAAAAGCAAAGCCCATTCTCTACTAAGAATAGAAAAATTACCTTGGCTTTGTGGTGGATGCCTATAGTCCCAGCTACTCAGGGGGCTGAGACAGGAGGATCGCTTGAAACCGGGAGTTTGAGGTGCCGTGAGCGAGGCTGATGCCACAGCACTCTAGCCTGGTCAACAGGATAAGACTCTGTTTCTAAAAAAGAAAAAGACAGAAAGAAACTAAGATCCCATATCCTTTTCTCTGAAAAAGGGAGGGAGAAGGGCGGCATTGTAGTACGTAATAAATGGCAGCTCTCGAATCAGCCGTACTCTTTCTCTCCAGCTCACAGAGATCTGGTCTTTTGTTATCAGTGCTTCATGTTGATTCACATCTCACGTCCTCACTTGCTCGTGTCCCCACATACCTTTTCTGCTATTTAGAGCACACGTGCTAGATTGACTCTTCACTGTCTGGCCTTGACTCTTTCCGAGAAGGGATGCTCAGTGTTTGAAGAGGTATGCAATTTATGTGGGAAGCACGTAGCTAGGTAGGTAAGTGAATGGATGGATGGATAGATAGACAGTCAGGCAAATAAGCCACAAACTAAACAAACACAACCGAATGGTTGGGCGGTATTGTCCTTTCCTGGCTATTTTTCAAGGGGCTCCAATATGTACAGGACCCCTAAAGAAATAGAATGTGCAGTCACAGGCTCCATATATTCCAGTTGGAAGGGATCTGGAGGTATGTGACATCCTGCCTTCTAATCTTTCAGTAATTGATGGCTGTGGGCTTTTATTTTTAACTTTTTTTATTATGAAAATTATCGAACATTCAGAAAACAATCATAAGTGCACCACTGAGATTGGTAAGTGTTAACACTTTGCCATATTTACTGAAAAAGAACCATTATGAAATCTTATGGATTTAGAGATTTTTTTCCCACCAAAATTTGAACTTATGGCCTGTGTCATTGATGCCTTTGCATTAATGCCTCCTTATCTGAGACACCTCCGTGATCTTCCATGTAAAATAGCAAACCTTCTTCGGCCTTGAACTTCTTCCCAGCACTTCTCACCACCTGACATGTGCACTGCATTTATTTGTCTTCTGTCTTCCTCCACTAACTTGTCAGCTCCATGAAGGCTGTTGGGACTTTGTTCACAGTTGAGTCACCTGCACCTTGAGCAAGGCTGGAGCCTATTTCAGTCTCGCTCCCTGCCCTTCTCCTCTCTTCCCTAGGAGAAGCCACTGTCCAGAAGTTCTATGTGTCCTCCCCATCCTTGTCTTCACATACTCTAATCTTACATGTGTGTGTGCATATGTATACGACCATGCTAAAACAATAGATGGTGTGTATCTTTAGAAACATGGTTTGCTTCCTCTGTAACTTGCTTTTTCTCACTCAACATTATATGTTCAAGATGTGTCTATGTGGACACATGAGCATTTATGTCATGTATTTCGTATTCCTACAACATTCCTTCTGGGATTTTATCACAGTGGGTCCATTCTTGGTCAGATAACTTTTCCTTTCCTTCCCTTCCTTTTTCCTTTCCCCTTCCTTTCCCTTCTCTTTCTATCACTTTCCTTCCCTCCCTTTCCTTTCTTTCTTTTTCTTTCTTTATTCTTTTATTTTTTTAAAGGCAGGGTCTTGCTGTGACACCCTGGCCTAATCTAGTTCACTGCAAGCTTGAACTCCTGGGTTCATGCAATCCTCTCACCTCAGCTTCCCAAGAGCTAGTACTACAGGAGTATGCCACTGTGCCAGGCTAATTTTTTGGTGGGGTGGGGAGGAGGCAGGCTAATTTTAAAGTTTTTTCTTAGATACAGGGTCTCACTGTGTTGCCCAGGCTGGTCTTGAACTCCTGGACTCAAGTGATCTTCCCGCCTTGGTCTCCCAAAGTTCTGGGATTGGTCAGTCCTTTTTAATCATGGCTATAATACATGTAGTATCACCCTTCTTTCGTCCTGGGCTCTCTGAGTCTGACCTGTGTTGACAGTTGTACCAATAATAAAAATAATTTAGAAAAATAGTTCAGGCTCAGCGCCTATAGCTCGGTGATTAGGGCATAGCCACAAACACATGGAGGCAGGCACATTCGAACCTGCCTGGGCCTGCTAAATAACAATGACAACTGCAATAAAAAAATAGCCAAGTGTTGGCGGGCACTTGTAGTCCCAGCTACTTGGGAGGATGAGGCAAGAGAATCGCTTAACCCCAAGAGTTAGAGGTTGCTGACCCCACAGCACTCTACTGAGGGCAACATAGTGAGACTCTTATCTCAAAAAAAAAAAAAAAGAAAAGAAAAAATGGTTCAGATGGTAAATTTTGTGGTATTTTATTTTACCACAATTGAAAAATTTTAAAGCTTATCGAATTGTACACTTTAAAAAATGAATTAAAAGGGGAACCATATAAAACTTTTCTTTTTTCTTTTTTTTTTTTGAGATAGAGTCTTAGTCCATTGCTGTGGGGTTGAGTGCCATAGTGTCATCATAGGTCACAGCAACCTCAAATTCCTGAGCTGAAGCAATCCTCTTGCTTCAACCTCCCAAGTAGCTGGGTCTACGGGTGCTCATCACAACTGCCTGGGTAGTTTTTTTTTTAGTAGAGATGGGGGTCTTGTTTTTGCTTAGGCTGGTCTCGACCTGACTGTAAGCAATCCATCCACCTCAGTCTCCCATTAAGAATTTTCATAAGGACTATACTCTTTATGAAAACAAAATCATTGTAAGTTGTATTTTTAGAGAGTGAATTTTATTCAACACCATTAAATACATTTAATTATAAAAGTACATTTTTCTTTCTTTCTTTTTTTTTTTTTTTAAATATATGTATTTTATTTTTCTTCATTACATTATTCCCCCCCCCAACAAGATTCTTTCTTTACACAATGCCATTCTCCTTTCTGTCTAATTTCTCTACTCTCAAAAACTCACTTCCCACAAAACAGGATCCCAGTTTACCATGAAGCCACCCATTCACTCAGCCAAACTGATAATTAGAAGGTTTAAAAGGCAAGAATTTTATTCTTTGACAAAGACTCAGTTTTCCCAATAATTTAAACAACCAAATTATTACATTTTACAAATGAGAGACATTTTATGAGATATAACATTGATACAGGATTTTCCTACTCAGAGCTGGATAGGGAACCCCCCTTTTTCAGGCTCAGGTGAGCTCAGACATCAGACTCCTATCTCCAGCCACAAACCCTCTGAGCCCTAGCAAGGCTATGAACAAAGCAGTCCCAAACATTTTGGATGGCTCCACCCTGACTAAGGAGCACACA
>CAUYRH010038621.1:0-49254 GCA_963574655.1 Perodicticus potto | reverse complement strand
GCTACTTGGGAGGCGGAGGCAGGAGACTCGCTTGAGCCCAGGAATTGGAGGTTGCTGCGAGCTGTGATGCCACGGCACTCTATCCAGGGTGACAGCTTGAGGCTTTGTCTCAAAACAAACAAACGAACAAACAAAAAACTCCTTTTTGGGGGGTAAAAGGAAAGTTTACAAGAACGCTGAAATAGCTATCTGGGGAAAAAATCTTATTAGTATTATTAGGTGATCATATATTATTACTTTCATATCTATTTAAAAATTATATCCTCTTATCAATGCTTTGACATTCTTTCATGGAAACGGCAGTAATTTTTTTAATTAAACAACAGGGCTCAGAGAAAAATCATAACAGCAGTAATGATAAGATAAATGGCTGCAAAATTCATAATAAAAAAGGTGATAGAGTAGTTTCATGTGGTAGAATTTTAAAGTATCATGCAAATTAATCATCACAGCAAACTGTAGGTGGCAGTTCTCAACCTTCCTAATGCCGCAGTGTACTTTCATTGTTAAAAAGGGGGTCAGGAGAAAAACTACTAAATGCAGAACACAAATGTTTTCACACAGCAAATGAGAAAATCTCACGAATGTTATGTCGAACAGGTGGACGAAAATATCTCAGATTGTGTATGAAGCCCGCACACTGTACTCCACGATTGAACTAATGAACACAGCTACGATTCAATAAAAAGAAATAAAATAAAATTGTTTAATTTCTGTTAAAAAAAAAAAAAGGAGTCGCAACCACAGGTTGAGAGCTGTAGTGGGAGAAAGTGCTATTGGTCTCAACTTATACGTAAACTATATAAACTGTAGGGTGCTGATGGGAGAGAAGAGTCAAGTGCAGCCACGGCCAGCCAGTGAGGGTTGAGGCAGAACATGAACCTGGGTACTCTGACCGCAGAGCAAGCCAGCACAGCACCTAAAATCACTCTTTTGCCTCTAAACCAAACACTAAACAGAGCATGGCTTAATTACCTTTTAAAGAAATATGAGCAGTCTTTTCCAGCTTAAGCAAAAATGTCCTACACACGACTTTATAATAATGCTCAAGTGAACACTGTTGCTTAATATTTCTGTATTGTTTTCATTATATAAAAAATACCATTGACCATTGTTTCCTGAGTTAACATTTCACACTTATTTTGTTGCAGAAAGACAAGCCCCAACGGAGAGAAAGAGCACCCAAACACCATGTTTATAAGAGGAAGGGCTTTATTCACCCGTCGGGAGCTTTGGGCATAGAAGAATTCCAAATGGCCGTGCTCTCCGACTGGCTTGATCTTTCCCTTTTTATTGACAGTTTAAAAGTTGCACCCCACAGGTCCCCTTCTCATTGCCCATTTTGAATCAAGTGGGAGATGCTATTCCAGCCCCTATGGAACTACAGGATTTCAAGTTTCCAAGTTCCAGGAGGTTAAGTTTACAAATTCCCAAGAGCTGAGTCACCATGGAGAGGACCCTGCAGGTGTAACCTTGTGGTCTCCTTGAGAAGACCTGTTCTCCCAGACCTCACCCTTCTCGGGTATCCTCTCTCAATTTTACCTCATCTTCCTAAGATTGACCTCTTGGTTTGATACAAGGGTTGCAATAGCCGGCTAAGAAAAGCTCGGGAATGGGATGGAGAAACTTCTTTCATGCACGTTTCAACGGAGGGTAGAGAAAAACACAGATGAAATGACAGGCCCAGTCTATCTATCTTTGAAGGAATTTCAACATCATAATAAGAAAACGTACCACTATTTCTCGGTTTTAGGGATTATCTTTTTTCTTGATACATGCCCTTTTTCTAAACAGAACAATTTGTAGGTACAACCAAAGGTAGTCATAATCTTTAAATGGCTGGCGTGTCTCGAGGGAAATCATTTTTCAAAACTTCACAGACCCTGGGACGGACTGTTATTTGCCAGAAATGTCTAGAGTAATTTGTTCCATTCCACCACCATCTTCTTTCAGACGTTCATATTTGCTGTCAGACACAGATTCTGCCTATTCCGGAACCTGGGTAAGGTTGGGAATACAGAGTTATGCTGGGTAAATTCTGAGGCCAGACCATTGAGGTTTACACAGCTGACCCATGGGTCTCTTTTGCGATGCCCCAACTCACCTCACCGCCATGCAATTAGGAAACCCGAGAATATGCAGAGAGACCCAACTTAGCCGGCCTGCATTGCCGGACATCCGAGTGAGGGACATGCTATTCCCCCACAGTAGAGTCCTCTCCAGCCTTTGTTAAAGTCCAAACATTGCAAACAAAGATATCCACACCCAGTGAATCTTCTCAGAATTCCTGAAGCACAAATCCACTAGCATAATAAAGCGATTGCTGTTATAAATCTAACTCAGGGGTGATCTGTTATGCAGAATTAGGACGGGAAGACATAGACACACCTTGTCCTCCACATGATACAGTTAAATGATGCTTTCGAATGAACAGAAATCAGGTTCCAAAGACAGTGGAGCCTCCATAGCTGACCTCCTCCCTGCACGGACCATCTCCTCATGTTGACCTAATTTTCACAAACCAGACAAGCACCATATGTGCGTATCACTACGGTAGGCCCCGTTCCTTACAATGACCGCCTCCAGCTGGCGACCACTTGGCTACAGTCCCTCGGGTGGTCAACTCGCACAGGTTCTATTGCGCAGAAGCCATTTTCACTTAAGTAGTGCATTACTAAAAAAAGTTATTCTTTAATATATGTACACACACAGACACACATATATATGCTTGTGATTAAACCACCCCAGATAGCAGTTATATCCACATTATAAAATGGACAAATATAATATTTTAAAGGAAATGGGAGAGTTTTAAAATATATACATATATTTTATATATTTATTTAATCCTTTAATGCTCTTTATGAATATTAAAGTTATTTGTATATATAAACTCATTTAAGACTTTTTAAAAATACACAAAAGTATATATTTCAAAATGGGTTCCATTTACCTCATTCAAGTTGCGTGGCTGGTAATTCAAATGGCACTTCTTGCAGTTTTCTTTTTTTTTTTTTTTGTAGAGACAGAATCTCACTTTATTGTCCTCTGTAGAGTGCTGTCGCATCACGGCTCACAGCAACCTCCAACTCCTGGGCTTATGCCATTCTCTTGCCTCAGCCTCCCAAATAGCTGGGACTATAGGTGTCCGCCACAAGGCCCAGCTCTTTTTTGGTTGAAGTTTGGCCAGGGCTGGCTTTGAACCTGCCACTCTTGGTATATGGGGCCAGCGACCTATCCACTGAGCCACAAGCACTGTCCAATATTTTACAGTTTTTAAAAGTCTTCCTAAAGTGATATGGTTATGCAAGTAGAATTCTGAGAAGCCTACTTTATAACAAGCTTTGCGCCTTCACAAATGACATAGTCTGGCAAGGAATTTTTTAACCATGAGAAAGATTTTTATTTTTTTACCGACAAGAATGAGAAAAATTAAATGTAAAAGTACAGACTATCTATCTTGTGTCAGCATTCGATGAAGCAAAATGAGATTTGGGGAACCTGATTCTCACCCTGTTACAAAGTTTAACTATTTCTTTGGGGTATCAGGCTGAGTGCTTGGTGCAGATGTTAACGTTCACTTAGAAAATAAATGTAAATATGTAGCGTTGTTAAATTCTGTTTTGAGTCAATCACCCGGTTATAATGAAACAAAATAGAAACAAAATACTAAATTAAGGCAGATGGTGAAAGGGCAGAACAAAGCCAGTGTAACTTTCTCTCCTGGAAAAATAATGAAAGATAGATAGATATAAGCTATTATAAACCAATGCTCTCATCCTCAAAGCCTTGAAAATTAAAAAGAAAAATAAGAAATGGAATTCCACAACCATTAGCTCAGCAAAAAATTAAAAGGTCTAATGTATTCATTGCTGGATCATGGAAGCAAAGGGCACAGTTTTTGAGAAACGGTTTGGTGTTGCATAAAGAAATGGAAGAAAAAGTATCCAATGTACTCAGCCCTACTATGAAACCAATTTATAGCTTTCACATGAAGGCTATAACCCAATTATAGCCCAAGAAGAAGGGGAAAGGGTGAGGATGGATGGAGGGAGGGTAATTGGTGGGACCACACCTACGGTGCATCTTATAAGGGTACGGGTGAAATTTATTAAATGTAGAATATGAATTTCTTAACACAATAACTAAGAAAAGGACGTGATGGCTATGTTAACCAGTTTGATGAAAATATTTCAAAATGTATATAAAACCAGCACATTGTACCCATCATTGTATTGATGTACACAGCTATGATTTAATAAAAAATAAAAATAAATAAATGGAATTCCTCAAATCTGCTGCTCCATGAGCCTCTGAGTAAGAGAGTGGGGTGTGTTTTATGGCTGGGAGTTTTGTGGATAGAGAGGGTGGGTGTGGTTCCAGATTTCTCCTTGCCAGCAGTGGCATTTGCATGATTTAGTCCCTAGGTTTTAGAATCCCATTTTGTTAGGCACCAGGAAAACTAGAGTTTTGTTCAGAATGAATGACTTTAATATTTATAGAGCATTAAAGGAGTAAATAAGTACTCCCCCAAAGCAATGCTTTTATAGGTCCGTAAAGACACTGAAAACTTTCCTTCTGGACATTTTTATAAAGGAGGAAATGATTTGGATTCAGCACAAGGGCAGTAAATAAATAATTTCTAGAACATGGATAGAAAATATACTCTCCCTACCATTTACACAACCTGGCTAGATCTGAGCATATAAACAAAAGGATTGTTAAATAATTTGCCAAAAGAGGTTTGAGATCGTGTACTTCTAATGTAAATTTAAAGAATATATACTAGGCATTGGTTAGTGGTAAAAGTAGTTTCAAAGACAATTTTAAAGCATAGATATTATGACTCTATAAGGATGTTACAGAAAAAGGGACCCAACTCACTTCCACACATGTTGGACAGGTGTGGGGCATCAGAGGAATTGCAAATGTTCTGGTAATCATTTTCTTTAGTGAAAATAGCTAGGTGAATTTTGTCTCTTAAGAGTTTCAAGTGGCATCAATTCCTAATAGCCAAGTCATGCAAGAAGCCCAAGTGCCCATCGACCCATGAATGGATTAATAAATTGTGGTATGTGTATACCATGGAATACTAGGCAGCCTTAAAAAAGGATGAAGCCTTTATCTCTTTTATGTTTATATGGAGGGATCTGGACCCCAGTCCCCTGAGTAGAATGTCTGAAGGATGGAGGAAAAAGTATCCAATGTACTCAATACTTCTATGAGACCTACTTATATCTACTCACACTTTCTTATGGAAGATAGAACACAAATATAGCCCAGGATGGAAAGAAATTGAGTGGGAAGGGAGGGGAGGTTTGACAGAGGGTGGGTTAGTGGTGGGACCAGACCTATGGAGCATATGACAAGGGTACAAATAGATGTTTTGGTACAATAATCAAGTAAATGAGATGAAAGCTATGTTGATTGGTTTGATCTAACCACATCAGATTGTATTAAAAAAAAAGTCAACACATTGTACCCCACATATGCATGAATGTATTCATGATCTATATGTATTTGACTTAATAAAATAAAAAAAACTTAAACAAAATAAAATAAAAATTCAGATTATAAAAAAAAGGAGTTTCAGGTGGCAGGTACGTGGTGTTCATTATCATTATATATTTCTGTGCATTCTCTTCCCTACATACAAACACACATAGAGAGACGAAAATGCACACAAATAGATAATTATATACATAATCTTCATATATATATATGATTACTGTGATAGTGCACATCTTTTAAACATTTTCCAAATGAAAAACTTCAAGCACATGATATTTAAATTTCATTCTACCCTCCTCGTTGCCTTCCAGGAGACTCAACTGCAAAGTGAATTCTGTTCACAAAAATTAAGTGAACACCTTAGGAGACAAAGAGTCCTTGGGGGAAAAAATGCCTGGTCTGATATGCTAAAGAAACTAAAAAACAAGAAAACAGGTGTTTCCCCCATGTGTTTCGACTTTACACACCCATATCATTGACCCTTCCCTACAGCAAAAGCACAACTGTGCAGTTGGCCTGGAGATTTAGTATCCTGAATCTTGGATCTTACATCCAGTATTCCAAAAACACTGCAGTATTTCTAAGGCACCAAAAAGGGCAAAGATAGAAAATGTCCAAATTCTGCAATATTCCAGCCACTGCCTCTAAGTATGGGTGGCTTTTTTAAAAAACTCTTTCAAGGAAAACAATTCTCAGACTATTATAACCCACAGAAATTAGAACTATCACTTTAGAGTATCAGAGTTTTTTCCCTGTGGCCTTAATTTCCAAAAACAATTCTCAGAATATTAAAACCCACAGATTTTAGAAATATCACTGTAAAGCATCAGAGTTTTTCCCTGTGGCCTTAATGTCCACTGCTTGATCAATACCAGGCTCTCTTTTCATTTTTTACTCCCAATTACTGAAAATGTTGCTGTAAGTATGGTGTCTACAGTTTTCCCAAAGCATCACACAAATACCTGTTAAACATCAAACTTTGGAGAAATTCTTAGAAACACATTGTAAGATTTTAGGACACCTTCTTCTTATGTTGGTTGAAGGAAGTGGAGTCTTTACCTAAGGACATCCATTAGGTATATGTGGCCCAGGGGCCACATCTGGCCCACCACTTGCTTTGCTAAATAAAGTTTTATTGGAACACACCCACGCCCATTCTTTGATGTATTGCATGTGGATGCTTTGGGGCCACAATGGCAATACAGTTTACATAAGTCACTGCACTAAAATCAATTTAAATTTAATTCACACACAGACTTTACAGCCACCCTGTGTTTCCCTTTGCCTCCAGAAAAAGTTGGCCAATCTTCACGGTATTTCTCATGGTACTGAAATTTAAAGTTTCCTTGGCCCCTCTTCCTGCACTCTCACTTTCTCAACTGGTCATTATTTTCTAAATCCACTGAACATCGTTCTAAGTAAGGAAAATTAAACTATTTGGTCATTTGCATGATTTTTTATTTTTGTCTTTATACAGGGCAGTGCCAGTTTTGAATTGCATCACTGTGAGCAGTGAACTTGCATTCACAATGATCGAAATTACACAATGCATTAATTGGTAGCACACGCAGAAGTATCTATTGTATTCTTACCGGGATAGTGGAAATACTGCTGGAAACCAACCCAGCTGATATTATTCCACATCTTGGTGGGCACGTAACCTAATATCCCACAGGCAAAGGGTGATTGCCTTCGTCTTCCTGGTGAATAAGACAGAAGGAACAGCCATCAATTTCCCTCTCTAGCTTTCCTTTTCTTCTATAGCAAAATTTTCAGCCTAATCTGGTGTCAGACAGAGCGAAGAAAGAATACAGGTTTGTTTATTTTTTAATGCCACTGCCTGCCTTAGAAATTTGAAGCAAGTCATGGTTGTGGCGAGGAACCCCCCACTAAGCCTCCTGGACTTAGGGTTCCTGATATATCTGTGAGGTATACAGTCAAGTGTAACCAAATTCTTGGTTTACAGTCATGAGGACACCAGGTACAGTGCTCTGAGGCCAGACGACTGTATTCTGAAAGCTTGTGCCAATCTACAACCCAGCCAACGTGAGTGATGATAGTTCACTTTTTTTTTTTTTTGAGACAGAGTCTCACTATGTCACCCTCTGTAGAGTGCTGTGGCATCACAGCTCACAGCAACCTCAGACTCTTGGGCTTAAGCAATTCTCTTGCCTCAGGCTCCCTGGTAGCTGCAATTACCGGCACCCAACACAATGCCTGGCTATTTTTGGTTGCAGTTGTTGTTTTAGCAGGCCCAGGCCAGCCCCGGTGTCTGTGACGGGTGCCGTAACCACTGTGCTACAGGCACCGAGCCTGGTGGTTCACGTTTATCTTCAGCCTTCACGTCACTGAAGTTTTTGGGCCCATTGTATGCAAAGATGTCCCACTGGTGTAACAAGATAATGGTCATTTTTTTAATGATCAACTTTAAAATGTTTCACAAATTTACAAAATGTAAGTGATTACTTTCTCGATTTGTTTAAAATATTCTCACTAGTTATATTGCAGGGTGTTTGTGCATATTAAACTCTACTGGTTAAATATATTCAAAACATATACTCCAAATTGGATATGTCCCAAGCACTCTGTTACTTTGGATAGATGGAATTCTTTAATCGTGATATTATACATGAAGAATTAAATTTACCAAACCTTTAAAAGAAATTCATTTTCAATATTGGATGGATATTTCATCTTTTGGTGTTGTGAAGATATTTTGAAGAACTGAGTACTAAAATGTATTTGGGCTTAAGCTTTGAACAATCTGTAATTACTTTTCTAATTTGTTTTTAAACATAACACTGAATGTTGGTTCACTTTAATTATGTTTCAGAGAATTCTTTTATCTTATTATACTTGCCTGGAGACACAGTACCTGGGTAGGCGGTTTAGCAATATTCTACTGAACTTTAATCACAATATTTTTTCTTATTAAAAAAACTACGTATGGGTGCTCTTGTTTATTGTTACTTGAAGGCTTCCTGTGTGCTGCTTCAGGATTAGGAAGGTAAGGCCTATATTTATTATGTATATCCTTGAGGTATCTATTTCTATTTATCGATCATCCATCTATCATCATCTTCATCATCTATCATCAATTTATGTGTGTGTCCCCCATTTATATGTATTATCTAGCCTTGTTATTTTTAATCTATCTGCTTGCCTCTATTTATCATCTATCTATCTATCAATCTCTGTCTATCCATCCATCCATCTATCCATCTATTCTTTCTATCTATCTGTCTGTCTATCTATCTATCTATCTATCTATCTATCCAGTCTATCTATCTATCAATCTATCAATCTATCTATCTATCTATCCATCCATCCATCTAATATCTATCCTATCTATCTGTCTGTCTGTCTGTCTATCCATCCATCCATCCATCCATCCATCCATCCATCTATCCATCTATCTATCCATCCAACCAGTCTGTCTATCTATCATCTATCTGTCTGTCTGTCTGTCTGTCTGTCTATCCATCCATCCATCCATCCATCCATCCATCCATCCATCTATCCATCCAACCAGTCTGTCTATCTATCATCTATCTGTCTGTCTGTCTATCTATCTATCCATCCATCCAACCATCTCATCTATCTATCTATCTATCTATCTATCCATCCATCTATCCATCCATCCATCCATCCATCCAGTGATGCATCTTTCTACATTATGCTGAAGTGCTTTGTATTTTATTGATGGGGACAGTTTTAGACACAATTTATAAAACCTGTACAACGTTTTGAGCTACATAGTACATAAACTTTATTTTTTGTGTGGTTTGATATGGAACTCAGGGCTTTTCCAAAGTAGGGATATCCCATCATTGAATGTTAAAAATTGTGTCCCTGAGGGAGGCACCTGTGGCTCAAAGGAGTAGGGTGCTGGTCCCATATGCCGGACGTGGTGGGTTAAAACCCAGCCCTAGCCAAAAACTGTAAAAAAACAAAAAAAAAATTGTGTCCCTCATACTCAGTACAGACATATTTATGCCACCAGGAGATGCTTAAAAAAGCTTACTGGATTGCTATTTGGAGCAGGATTATTTGGCGATAAAATGGGCATTTACAAAATCCAGGAAAATATTCTGCTCTTAGAATCTTCCTGTATTTTCCTGTTCACAGCTATGGCTGTGTGTACCTGCTACAGATCCTTTTTTAATTTTTTATATTTATTTTTGCCAGGGCTGGGTTTGAACCCGCCACCCCCAGTATATGGAGCCGGTGCCCTACTCCTTGAGCCACAGGTGCTGTTACCCCCCTCGCTACAGATTCTTATGACCCATTTCTAGCCTCAAATAAACCATGGCATTTCACTAAAAATCAATTAAAAATGAAGCTGATGTATTTTCTTGGCATCATGGGAATGTAGAGAAAGTAATAGTTAGAAAATCTAGTCCTAGAGGACAGATTTAACTTAGTACACGTTATTCCTTATCTCTGTAACAAAGGCAAACACAAATGATTGCAAGATCCTGAAATTTTGTGTGTGTGTGTGTGTGTGTGTGTGTAGTGAATTAGAAATGCTACTTTACACGTTCATTTACTCTGGGTAAGGAGCGTAGTGTGTATGTATAAAAATAAACACCGAAAGATGTTTACATATATATGCAAATAGCTTTTTGCTCTCATACTCTGCTGATTCCGGTGCATTTTGGTAATCAAAACAGCAATTTCCTTTCTTAGCTCAGATGTTTAAATGGTTAAAAAGTGTGTTCTTGTTTTCAATCCACAAGCAAGACAAAAGTGCATCACTCACAGTAATATTTCAATGTTCTTAAAAAAGAGAGAGAGAAAAAAACTTGCTATTACTCAAGTGATACATTTTCTTGTGCAACCTAATTCTTTGTACCCTCAGTGAATCCCAAACACTAAGAAAGAAAGAAAGAGAGAAAAAAAGAAAGAGAGAGAGAGAGAGAGAGAAAGAGAGAGCAACAGAAAGAGAGAGAAAGAAAAAGAAAGAAAGAAAGAAAGAAAGAAAGAAAGAAAGAAAGAAAGAAAGAAAGAAAGAAAGAAAGAGAGAGAGAGAGAGAGAGAAAGAAAGAAAGAAAGAAAGAAAGAAAGAGAAAAGAAAAGAAAAGAAAAGAAAGACTTCAGTCTTTGTTATAGCCAGTTAACATTTCTGAGCAAAGCAAAAAATTATAAATTCTAATAGGTCTCAGAAAGAAATAATAAAAAAAAAGATGCTCACAAGATCCAGTATTCACACTTATCACTTAAAACATTTCAGAGGATTAAACATCAGAGTTTTGTTCAGAAGCAGAACAGAGAGATTGTGATGCAAGTTAATAAAAATATTAATAGTGGACGTTCGATGGCTAGAATTTTGTAAGAGGCCAGGTACTTTCTGTGAAGGCAAAAGCTAAAACAAAACAAAAAAACTACAACCAAGTCTTCGGAAAATCTACAAGCTCAGTTAATCTCTGGAGGGCGGATTCTGACAAAAGGTCCGTCTAATAGCGATTGGATACAGGGGACTATAAGAATTTCAAAAGGTAATGATGAAGATTGTGTATATCAATATCGATATTATGTTGATGTATATAATCAATATAATAAGCCATATCGATTATTATAGCTAAGCATGAAAGGATAGAATAAAGGGGAATTTTGTAAAGTCATCAAGTCCATGCAGAGTAAAATTTTAAAAACTTGGGGAGAGTGTTATTGTTTATTCCCTTCCTTATACTGACTGATGCTTGTCCCTGAGCACAGGGTAAGGTATCAGGTGTCTTTATAGCACTGTGGGCAGTTGCTCCAACCCAAGACCAGCCCACTGTGCTCCCAGATTCTCTGAATCCTGCCAAGGACAAAGGGTTTGAACGTAGCACTGTTGCCTGGGGTGGGGGAATTCCTTTCAATAAATTGAGGATGGCAGTCCCACGCTAGAACTTTAAAGCACCTCATGAAGTGGAATCTAGAAATGCCTCATATGCATATAACCTTACACCTAAGTGTGTTTAAACACAAAATTAAGAAGGAAAAAGTGTGTATGTAGATGTGTGTGTATTTGTTTGCATAGAGAGACAGTGGCACAGAAATCGATGTTTACATATTCCCTTTATCATATCCATGTATCTGTTCATCTACCTTATTTCTGTCTTCCGTCTATCTACTCCCTATCATTCACACATCTGTCTATTATCTATTATCAATAATTTGTATCTTATATCTAACATTTTGGGGGGGAGTCTGTGCCTGTTTCCCTGGGTAGAGTGCCATGGCGTCACAGCTCACGACAACCTCAAATGCCTGGGCTCAAGCTATCCTCCTGCCTCAGCCTCCCAAGTAGCTGGGACTACAGGCATCTGCCATAAATCCCAGCTAGTTTCTCTGTTTTTAGTTAGAGATGGGGTCTTGCTCTTTCTCAGGGTGGTCGCCAGCTCCTGAGATCAAGCAATCCACCTGCCTCAGCTCCCCAAAGGGGTAGGGCTACAGGCATGATTTCTATCATTTAAATATCTTTTCTGTTATCTATCCATCCACTAATCATTTATCATCTATTTATCTATTATCACAACTGATCTACATTTTCCAGCTATCATTTCAATATCCTTTATACTATTTATGCATCCATTTACATTCTACTAATCTATTATCTATAATCAATAACCTCCATTTCATGAGTATTATTTAAATATCTTTTGAGTTATCTATCCATCCACTTACCATCTCTCTTTGTATTGCATAAATACAATTACCTATTATCAATCATCTATATTTTACATCTATCACTTAAATAATTTTTCTATAATCTCCCTAAGCACCCATCCATTCATCACCTGTATGTCTGTGAAACTCATTCATCTGTTCTGTACACAGCTAAATATAGTACTGGCTGTCCAGAGATTGGGAATTTCCAGGGGAAGGGAAGGAAGAAGCCTGAAATCCCAGCTCCTTTCTCCTAACCGACTCCTTCCTGTTATTCCCAGGTACATCTCTGACAGCAGAACGGACGCCGAGGCTCCCTGGGGCCGGGATGACTGAGTCTTTGCTGCAGAAGATTTGCTGTTAACAGAAAGGCAATGGAGAAATGGGACAGGAAGGGTATTTTGAACAGACATGCCCCAGAGTCTACCAAAGACACTAATTTAGGTACCAGCGTTTTGTCTGCATGGCTCTGTTCAATCTAACTATTCCCCAGAGCCGCATCATCTGTGTCTGCTTTGTTGACCGTGGTATTTGCAAACGGGGATGGGCGCTTATACAAATGAAACCGTGTGATTTTACTGAAGGTTGTGTGATATCCTCTTACCACTGAATTTATTTTTTTTTCAGCATAAATCTGAGTCATATATTATAGAACAATTTTCAACAATTTTACTCATTTTCTGAAACAAGCATGAAGCAAGCTACCACACCTTTGGTCACCCATCAATTACTTCAAGGTATAGAGGTTTGTTTTTCTTTAAAGATGAAGTTATTGTGATTCTGAGACATGACCAAAGGGGGGGGGGAACCACAGATAAAACCGATTTTCATCAGCTCAAAAGGATGAAAGCACATAGCCTAAACATTTCATTTTCCTGAATTAGTTTGAAATTTTGGATGCACAAAATTATGGCAACATCTCGAATTCTGAATATTCGGGAATAAACTGGGAATCATTGAATCATACAATGTGTTGTTTTAAAAATCCCATACTTACAGGATTGTACCTTAGTCGTATTGGCTTTTAATTCTTTTTTTTTTTTTTCCTTTTATTTAGAACACCTGCTTTCACCCTCTCCCTGGTCACATTCTACAACTTCCTTTGAAAGAATTAAATTGATTTCCGGCTTAATAGAGTTGCGATTTTAAACGTCTATCTTCTTCACATCTCAAATGCCAACATGCGTCTCATTTAATGTGTGTTCAGAATCACACAAACGAACCCCTTTCCAGTGGTGTTTCCCCTCTTGTATTTTGTTTTTGGGGAATTATTTATGCAATAAAAGAACGGTGAGGGGAAAAATTGTAAAGAATAAAAATAAGTAAAGAAAATACTGTGGCCTGGTGCACCGCTGGGTTAGGGAATCTGTGATGGGTTGATTTGTAGAAACAGCTCTGATAAACGTGCTATCTACGGAGAACTGCAGTCACGTTTTAAACGTCCATTTCTTGTTTTGGAAAGAGAATGCCAGAAGTGGATGACAAACATTATTTGACACTGCAAAGGTTTTTATTCTGGTGTCCCCTTTGCTTCCTGTTTACTGAGTTAAGCACAGGAAGCCGGGGAGATTGTAAACAGGTTTATATTAAAACCGGCAGTCGTCAAGCCCTGGGATTCTGCCTTCTTGAAAGTGAAGGTTAATCTGGATTTATGATTCCCACAAAGTGCACCATTGAAGGTGCTTCAATCGCCTTCAAGAGGCGATTGAAGAAGAGCAAGTGGTTTTCACTCACATTTCTACTGCTGGCTGTTGTTGCCATTATGGAGTTAAAACAAAAAAAAAATTACAAAGTCCCAAAAAAAGATCTTTTATCGGAGGCATGCCTTTTTAATTATCAGGCCCAGAGAAACGTTATAACGAGCCCACCATCCCATCCAATCCCCACGCTTCAGATACATCATTATATCTTCAAACTAGTTGCTTCGCCACAAATTATGTAACTATAATTTCAATGCAAATTATTTAAATATATTTAATAGTGCCACGCTGTACACTACAAGCCACAGTATAGCTTAACAATGTCTAACCAATCACTAATCAATATTATTAATCTTTTTGCAAACCAGCGACAAATACTATCTAACAATGTGATATCGGCCCACGTCCCTCCCCTTTTTTAAAAACGACCTTTAGAAATCCCTTTGTCCCTAATGCTAATCAGAGTGTATATTTAGAGGTTTTGAACCCATTCTCCTGGGTTGCAGTCCTCAAGCTTGTCTGGAAATAAACTTTCTACTTATATCCATTTCACCTGAGCTTCTTTCTTATAGGTCAACCGCAGTCTACTAGAGGGAATTTTAAGCCGGACATCTGGCGACATTTATAAAACGCATCCAGCAAAATTTTAAGGTCATTATTCTTAAAAGCCTGACATGTACAAATGCTATGTCCAATACCGTAAGACGTGTGTCTCTAGAAATTGGCAGCATTGAAAAGCTGAATTTCACGGGAGCCCTGAGATTCCTGCCAAATACCAACAGCAAGGGTTAAGAAATCACCCTATTTTGGGGGGGTCCAGCAAAAAATTACTGTCGCCCATATCCGTCCTCATACCACAGCCTCTGAACCCACCACTAATATCCCCAACCCTGTGTCTTGGTCACCAATCCCGAGGCCAGAGCACACTCTTCAAATTTCCACTGGTCGTCCCCTAATTCACAACTATAGCCCAGGATGAAGGAGAGAAGTGCAGTGGGAAGGGAGGGGCATGGGGAGGTTTGATAGAGGGAGGGTAAACGGTGGGACCACCGCCTATGGAGCATTTTGCAAGCGTACGAGTCAAATCTATCAAGTATAGGACATAAACGTCTTAACAATAATCAAGTAAATGAGGCAAAAGCTACATTAACTTAAGGGTACAGGTGAAACTTACAAAATGTACAACATAAAGGTCTTAACACAATAAGTAAGAAAACGCCATGAGGGCTATGTTGACCAGTTTGATGAAGATATTTCAAATTGTACATAAAACCAGCACATTGTACGCCATGATTGCATTAATGTACACAGCTATGATTTAATAAAAAAAAATTAAAAAAAAGATCAACACATTATACCCCACATATGCATAAATGTATTCATGATCTATGTGTATATGACTTAATAAAAGGAAAAAAAACAAACGGGAGAAAAAAAAAATGATTAACTGGACTATTTTATCCACCTTCATCATTCAGAACCCAACACGTGTTGAACTTGTTTCAGACTTTTCCAGAGAAAGATGGGGATTTTGCATGTTTTGTGTTTACCTGGATGGAGTTGAAGAATATTGTCCTCAGTGAAGTTTCTCAAAAATGGAAAAGCAAAATCCCCAGGTACTCACCACTAATTTGAAACTAACAGGTGAACAACTACAAGCCCACATGAGAGGCAAAACAAAGTTGGGGAAAGTGGCAGGAGGCTTCACTAAGGTCACACTCAACAGGTTCAATGTCGGGGTTAGGGGCACGTGTCCTTGGTGAAGGAATCGATTACAACTGGGACTTGCCTTGCAAACATGGGCAATGTAGCCTAATCATTGATTACGTTAGTCAACAACAAGTTTACAAAATAAAAAAATTAAAAAAGGATTTTTCCCTTCCCTACCTTGAACTGTGGTCCACAAGCAATTTGAACCAGCCCATTGCCCCCTCTTTACAAATAAGTTGGGGACAACGCCTGTGGCTCATCGAGTAGGGCACCAGCCCCATATACCGAAGGTGGCGGGTTTAAACCCGGCCTCGGCCGAACTGCAAAAAACAAAAAACTAGCCAGGTGTTGAGGTGGGTGCCTGTAATCCCAGCTACTCGGGAGACTGAGGCAGAAGACTTGCCTGAGCCCAGGAATTGGAGGTTGCTGTCAGCTGTGTGACGCCATGGCACTCTACAGAGGGGGATAAAGTGAGACTGTCTCTACAAAAAAAAAAAAAAAACCGAAGGCATTTCTAAAGTTCAGATACAAAAGGATATTATATTATTATATTATTTCCCTGGGAGAAATAAAGCCCAGTTTCAACCAACAGTTAATACTACACATACATTAGGAACATCTATATTTATAACATATGTATAATATGTAATATAAATAATGTTAGTATTTATATTATATTCATAAAATTATATATAAGTACTAATATTATTTCTATCACATATTATACTTATGTATATATAAAGTTATATATAATTATATAACAATAGAAATATATGAATATAACATAAATAATATTAACATTTATATTACAAACATAAAATTCTATATAATTGTATATAAGTATTAATATTATTTATATTATACATTATACATATATACATAAAATTATACATAATTATACATAAATATCAATATATTAATATACTGTAAATAACATTAATATTTATCTTAATTATAATAACATTATTAATTAATATTATATTAGATTATTAATTTTTTTCTTTATATATGAGGCCAGTGCCCTACCCACTGAGCCAAAGGCACTGCCCTGCCTTGATATATATATATTTTAAACATATACCTCATCTTGTTTACTTAATTATTATGTTAAAACATTTATACTAATAGATCTGACATGTACTCTTGCATTTTGTTAATTTATATTAATTAATGTAAATAACATTAATATTTATATTATATACATAAAATTATATATAATGACATACAATTATCCATATTATTTAAATTATATATTGTACATAATGTATGCATAAAATTATATGTGTAATTATATAAATATTAATATTGTTATATCATTAATATTACATTCTTAATATTTATATTATACACATTAAATTATATATAAATATTAACATTATTTATATTACATATTATCTATATTTTAAATATTACACATATCCATGTCAGGTTAAAGAAAAACTAGTTTACTACCAGAAAATGACATCAATTTCTTCCGAGTTGTGTCCAGATGAGCTCATTGACAGACTAGAGTAGAAATCCAGATTCCCCAACTTGGATACTTTGATCATTTCCCACTAAAATCACAAGGAAATAGTGATTATGAATAGCAAAACCTCAGACACTATCAGGAACACCATCATCACATATTATCTAATCAAACTCAAACGGGTAAGCAAATTAGTGAAATGATTGGTGGAAAGAAAAAAATTTTAAAAAGTCGGGCGGCGCCTGTGGCTCAAAGGAGTAGGGCGCTGGCCCCATATGCTGGAGGTGGTGGGTTCAAGCCCAGCCCTGGCCAAAAAATGAAATAAATAAATAAATAAATAAAAGTCTAACCTACCAAATGAAAAGGGAGGATAATTCAGTCATGATGAATAAAAACAATTCCATCAAAGATTTTCAATGAGGGGCGGCACCTTGGCTCAAAGGAGTCGGGCGCTGGCCCCATATGCTGGAGGTTCAAATGGGTTCAAACCCAGCCCTGGCCAAAAACTGCAAAAAAATTGATAAATAAATAAAAGATTTTCAATGAGGTTTGAATCCACTGAAATAGATACCTACTTTCAGTCACTCAGGTATAGATCATATTCTTTTAATATAAGAAATTCTTTGCTCCATTTTGAGAAATACTTACGGTACCAGACGAACCAAAGCTTTCCTATTAACGCTTCAGTTACAAAAAGATAAACAGTTCTGTGCACCACCACCTACCGTCTGAAAGGCACATATGATAACAGAGATTGTAAAATTTATCACAACCTAAAACTGGATTAAACTCTTGCACCATCTCCACAAAACTAATTTAACATCACAGAGTCTACAGACATGTAAATACATGTAAACAAAATACTTTAAAAGCATTGTGACCGTAATAGCAGGCAAATTTGGAACAAAGGAGAAGGTAGCTAAGCGAAAATTGTAAACTGCAAAGCCACGGCTGGAAGGTATCCCCAATTTATCTTTGATAAAAAAAACAACAAAATATGTAAAGGAAAATGTCCAGGAGCAGCTGTTGAAGATCACGCATTTATATAATGTGATCAAAGCTCACCATGTTCGACAGCATAGAGAATCTCTGCTCCTGAAAGAGTGATGTTCTGAGCTATTTATTTCCACCTGCAGATTTCACTTCTTCCACGGGGTCTATGATCTTTGTGCTTCTACACCTGAGAAGGAGTGTGTCTTACGTGGCAAAAAACCACTCCCACCCCCATCCCCCAAAAATGCTATTAGGGTTCTGCAGCCCTGAATGCTGCTTATTGCAAAATTATTCTTAGTAAATAATATGGTATGTCAAAAAGAATAAGTTTCTTTTCAAGCAAACAAGACCAGGAGTTTGGATGTTTGATTTTAGTGGTCAAATCTAGTAGGTGGTTTCCCAGGCATGAGTTTACAGAAGATTGGAAGTAATACAAGGAGATTATGGCTGTAACACGGCTCTTTCTAATTTAGCAAAGAGTCCTCTTTTTCATTTCTGGCACAGAAAGAAAGAAGACTTTGGGGGACCAGAAGTGAGTTGTGACAATGGTGGCCTGGTGTGATCTTACTAAAAAATATCTGAGAACACAAAAAGGCCAATAATGACTTCTGAAAGGCACCAAAAGTTTAGGGAAAGATACTTTTTCCTCATTGTACCCTTTTTTTGAGAGAGACCTCTAGGTCTGTTGCCCTAGGTAGAGTATCATGGCACCATAGCTGACAGCAACCTCAAACTCTTAGGCTCAAATGATCCTCCTGCCTCAGCCTCCTAAGTAGTTGGGACCACGGTGCCCCCACAATGCCTGGCTAGTTCTTCTGTTTTCGGTAAAGATGGGGTCTTGCTCTCGCTCAGGCTAATCTTGAATCCTCCTGCCTCTGCCTCCTAGAGGGAAAGGATTACAGTCATGAGCCACCACGCCTGGTTAGCTGATTATTCCTTATAAAAATGATCATGAATGTATGCTAACATTACAATAAAAATTTTAAAAAGAAAGACTTTAGCTAAGAGCGTACCTATGTCATTGTGTATGAATCCTCTTAAGATTTGCGTGGAGCTTGTAAAAAATTTTTGCAAATGTAATTTGCTTGCTAAATCTCTTCAGAAAGGATCAGTATATTGCCAGTAATTCTCTCACAGAACAGGAAGCTTTTCTTTAAAAAAAATTAATGAAAGCTGCAATCCTCAAGGTAGAGAAATCTGAACATGATAAATGTCGTTATTCAAGAGAAGCCAAGATGTGAACAAATGTAAAGAAAAGAGCACAGTTAACCAGGTGCTGGCCTCCACTGCAGTGCAAAGGCTAAATTCTCTCTATTCTTTATTTTGTACTCCCAGAAAGGGCATAGTTGCCACATTTTTTTGACACATGGTTATGTCATCAGTGGTCTAGGAGAAAAACACTGGTTAAGATGCCTTTGGCTAGCATTCGCACCAGCCGTGCAGAAGTGTTCCCTTTTCTCCACAGCCACACCAGCATCTGTAGTTTTGGGATTTTGTGATGTGGGCTACTCTTACTGGAGTTCGATGGTATCTCAAAGTGATTTTGATTTGCATTTGTCTGATGATTAAAGATGATGAGCATGTTTTCATGTGCCTGTCTTCTTCGGAGAAGCTTCTGTTCAAGCAAATACATTCCTTTTGGAAAGAACTTTGGAGAACACTCAGGGATCTAAAAATAGACCTGCAGTTTGATCCTGCAATTCCTCTACTAGAAGTATATCTAAAACAACAAAAAAATCTTTGCAAACAAAGATATTTGCACCAGATTATTCATTGCAGCTCAATTCCTCATTGCCAAGTCTTGGAAGTAGCCCAAGTGCCCATTGACCCATGAATAGATTAATAAATTGTGATATATGTATACCATGGAATACTATGCAGCCTTAAAAAAGGATGGAGCCTTTACCTCTTTTATATTTGGATGGAGCTGGAACATATTCTCCTAAGTAAAATATCTCAAGAATGGAAGAAAAAGTATCCAATGTACTCAGTACTTTTATGAAACCAATTTATATTTAGTCATAATTTCTCATGTAAGAGAGATCACAACTATAGCCCAGGATGAAGGAGAGAAATGGAGTGGGAAGGGAGGGGAGAGGAGAGGTTTAATAGAGGGAGGGTGAATGGCAGGACCACACCGACGGAGCACATTGCAAGGGTACAAGTCAAATCTATCAAGCCTAGAACACAAATGTCTCAACACAATAATCAAGTAAATGAGGCGAAAGCTATATTAATTAGTTTGATGTAAGCGCTCCAAATTGTATAGAAAAATCAAGACATTGTACTCCACATGTGCATAAATGTATTCATGATCTATGTGTATATGACTAAAAAAAAAAAGATGCGTTTGGCTATGCGGTGGGTTTCGGGGGGCTTGGCAAAATGACTTTACACATAGAGTCAGAGGTATAAAGGAGGCAGGATGGTCTTTTGTCACCTGTCTACCTTTTACCCCACGTCTTCTGCATTTCTTTTTCACAACTGCATTCCTGAACTCATTTTCTTCTCTTCTTTTCCATGAAAGAAAACAGACGCTTAAAAATCGAAAGCACACTTTGCCCAGCCACTCCTTTTAAAATTTTGCATGTTTAAAGTGTATGGAAACACCGTACATTAAAATTATGCAAGGCTGTGAGACCAGAACTGGGAATAAAGACTGATTTATGTAGAAGTACACATGTAGCTAGAAGTTAACCAGCTACCGTGTGCTGAATTCCCTTCCTGTAGCTGCTGACTGCTCAAAGGCCTCATATCCTAAACAGGTGGAAGATTTGTGACTACGCCAATGGCTTCTGTGGATAACACCACTGTTGTACATCCTAAGACGGGTCTTTGAAGTATCTCTCAGAGTTCACATTTGGGAGAGCTAAGTGGTTCCAACCCGGCAATGGTGGGATTTAACCCAAAAGATCCCACCACCTTCAACCCGGAGACTGGCTCAGCCATAGCACAAAGGATCTGATTGGGGGATGGGCAGTAACATTCACAATGTTTCAATAACATGGAAACAGTTAACCAAATTAACATATCCATCACCTTACTTGTTTCTTCTTCTTCTTTTTTTTTTTTTTTATTGTGAGAACCCCTAAAATCTCATCTCGCGGTAAATGTCCAGTTCTCATAGATCCTGTGGTTGCAACCAGATGGGAATTTGCGTCCCAAGTGTGTTTTTTCCCTGCACATTCAATTATTTGAGAAAAGGAAGCTTGCCCCAGAGGACGGAGGCAATGTTTTCGTTTTTTAGTGCAAAAGATCTCTTGTGAGGAGAAAGTGTCTCAAATCTGTTGCTCTACGTAGGGAACATCAGAGGCATTTATTTAATTTTTGAAAGTTAATTGTTGCCCTCGGTACAGTGCTGTGACACCATAGCTCACAGCAACCTCAAACTCCTGGGCTCAAGCGATCCTCTTGCCTCACACTCCTGATTAGCTGGGACTGTAGGTGCCCCCCAAATGCCCAGCTAGTTTTTCTATTTTTAGTAGAGATAGGCTCTTGCTCTTGCTCACGCTGGTCTCGAATTCCTGAGCCCAAGCAATCTACCTGCTTTCTCCCCCCCCCCCCCAGTGTTAGAATTACAGGCATGAGCCATCGTGCCCACCAGGTCAGGGGCTTTTAAAGGAAAGGTTGTGAGGGACTCTGCCTTGAGACACATCATGGTGCAACTACAAAGGCCCTGTGTGGGTTGGAGCAGGTTAGGGGGGTTAGTGAATCTTCACAGCACAAGGTATGCCTGGGGGTCTTCAGACTGTTCCTTGGACTTATAGCAAATGTGCAATTTCTGTGAAATAGTTAACTGAGAGGTTTATTTAAAAAAATAGGGTGGGGCGGCGCCTGTGGCTCAGTGAGTAGGGCGCCGACCCCATATGCCGAAGGTGGTAGGTTCAAACCCAGCCTCGGCCGAACTGCAAAAAAACAAAAAAACGAACAAAAAAATAGGGTGGTGTCTGTAGCTCAGTGGGTAGGGTGCCAGCCACATACACTAGAGGTGGCATGTTGGAACCTGCCAAACAAAAATGACAACTACAACCAGAAAATAGCCGGGTGTTGTGGTGGGCGCCTGTAGTCCCAGCTACTTGGGAGGCTGAGGCAAGAGAATCGCTGAAGCCCAAGAGTTGGAGGTTGCTGTGAGCTGTGTTGCCACAGCACTCCTCCAAGGGTGACATAGTGAGACTCTGTCTCAAAAAAATATATAAATATATATATATATAAATATTTTATATATATATATATTATATATGTTGAAACCAGTGCTATCAACAATTTTCATTGACATATATATATATATATATATATATATATATACACACACCTAAGTGTATGTCAATGAAAATTGTTGATAGCACTGGTTGCAACTGCAGAATTGAAGTTCTGTGGTAAGCAAAATAATGCCCCTCATCTCCATTTCCTAAACATGCACACGTCCTAACCATTGCACGCTGCAGAAATAGGACCTTATGTGAAAAACTGGAGGTAGCGGGTGTGATTAAATTAGGACCTTGAGATGGAAAAGGCAGCCTGGATTATGAAAATGGACCTGGTGTAATGACAAAAGTCCTGAAAAAAAGAGGAAGGATGGAGAGTCAGAAGCAGAGAGAGCGGTTTATGATAAAAACCTAAGAAGAGGGCGGTGCCTGTGGCTCAGAGGAGTGTGGTGCTGGCCCCACATACTGGAGGTGGCAGGTTCAAACCCAGCCCCTGTCAAAAACTGCAAAAAAAAAAAAAAAACCTAAAAAGACACTGGTGGCTTTGAAGACAGAAAGGATTAGTAGCTAAGAATGTGCCCAGCCTCAAATATGGGAGAAGATAAAGAAATGCATTACCCCCTAAAATCTTCCAGAAGGAACGCAAGCCTGCCAACACCGTGCATGCAGCCCAGTGAGAGCAGTGCCAGATTTCCAAATGCCACACAGTAAGATGATAAATGAATGTTGTTTTAAGCCACCCGATTTGTGGTAGGATGTCAGAGCAGTTATAGGAAACGGATACATCTGGGCAGAGATTCAGACACCACGGCAAATCTACATGTTCCAGAGCGAGCGGGCAGTGTTCAGCCTTCTCGTATGACAATTAACAACCTGGTAACATCCCACAGACTGCAGGAATCCTCACATCAAATATAGTCCTGGGATCCACAGGAAAATATAATGCCTAGAGTTAGATTACTTCTTCTTCTTCTTCTTCTTTTTGAAACAGAGTCTCACTATGTCACCCTTGGTAGAGTGCCGTGGCATCACAGCTCACGGCAACGTCAAACTCTTGGGCTTAAGTGATTCTCTTCCCTCAGCCTCCCGAGTAGCTGGGAATACAGGCACCTGCACAACGCCCGGCTATTTTTTGGTTGTAGTTGTCATTGTTGTTCGGCACATCCAGGCTGGATTCCAACCCACCAGCTCCCGTGTATGTGGCTGGTGCGCTAGCCGCTGAGATACAGGCCCTGAAGCTAGTGACTATTTCTTCTTCACACTGAGAATCACAATAACAGTTTCTACGCTACACTGGGGTAGAGCAGAGAAATGTCACTTTGTTCTGAAGTGGGCCTGCGGCAAACATGTCTCCAAACTTTGAGGAAGATGAGGGGCAAAAGAAAGAGGCAGAGACATAGAGTTTGTCAGAAAGAAATACTTCATAGCGACTTAGGAAAAGAAGTTATGTCTCAGGTGGGCTAAAGAAGAGAGGGTGCATCTTATGATGGTGACCCAAGACGCAGGTGCATCTTATGATGGTGACCGGAGACGCAGGGCTTACACACCAGGTGGGGGATGAGGGAAGCTGGTCAACCCTATGAGCAAAAGTGAGAATGCTTTGTGAATTTGCAGTTCAGGTTGTCCTCAGCTAAGAGAAGGACTTAAGGTAACAGTTGATAAAATAGACATTGTCTACAGCCTTCGTATTAGAGTTGAGTACATTGGATTCTTGCTTCTCCATTCTTGGGATGCTTTACTAAGGAGAATGTGTTCCACCTCCACCCAGGTTACTACAAAAGATGTAAAGTCTCCATCTCTTTTAATGGCTGAATAGTATTCCAGGGTGTACATAGACCACAGCTTGTTAATCCGTTCCTGGGTTGGTGGGCGTTTAAGCTGTTTCCACATTTTGGCAATTGTAGAGTGACCTGTGATAAACAGTCTAGTGCCAGTGTCCTTATGATAAAAGGATTTTTTTTCTTCTGGGTAGATGCCTCGTATGGGATTTCAGATTCAAAGGGTGGGGAATGAGGAATCGTGGGATCCTGGAGAGAGGTAGGGGAAGGGGGTTGGGGGCTCACAACGCGTGGCACATACCTCTTGGGGGTGGGACACAATTATGAGAGGGAATTTCCCTAACAAACACAGTGTATCCTAATTCTTTGTACCCTCAATGAATCCCAAACAATAAAAAATGAAGTAAAATTCTCATGCAAAAAAAAAAAATTGCTTTCCGAAAAAGCATTCCCAGAACAGGAACTGTAGCAGGGGTTACTCAGAAGTCAACAGGGAAGATTTGACTCCAAGAAGGAGTTGGCTTACCCTGCACACACTTCCTTAGCACCAGGTCACTGTACAAATTGGACAGCTCACACTCTGCCTGTAAATTTGGTGCCTTTTAACCTATTAAGGAAGTGAGAATTTTAAAAAAGACTTCTTGAAGTGTATCAAAAGATGTAACAGGCTATCCATGCAAAGGGATGGTTTGAATGGCGACATCTTCTCAAAAATTCATGTTGAATAGGAATCTCCTGGTGATGGATTAAGAGGCGGTTACATGAGGGCTCAACCCTTTGGAGAGTGTTAGGACCCCAGAAGAAGGGTTTCCAGAAGGGGCTTCACTGGCTTCTGCTGTTCAGCTGTGTGAGGACACGATAAGGTTCATAGAACACTGGTGACTTGATCTTGGAGTCCCAAAACTGCAGACTGTGGAAGCGGTTCTCAACCTGTGGGTCACAACCCCTTCGTAACAATGCAAATACATCCTGCATATCAGATTTTTGTTTTTTGAGACAGAGCCTCAAGCTGTCACCCTGGATAGAGTGCTGTGGCATCACAGCTCACAGCAACCTCCAATTCCTGGGCTCAAGCGAGTCTCTTGCCTCCACCTCCCAAGTAGCTGGGACTACAGGCATCTTTTTTACATTACGATTCATAAAAGTAGCAAAACTACAGTTACAAAGTAGCAACGAAATAATTTTATGGTTGGGGGTCACCGCAACGTGAGGAACTGTATTAAAGGGTCTCAGCATTAGGAAGGTTGAGGACCACTGCTGTAAGGGATGAATTTCTGTCCTTTGCAAATTATGCAGCCTAAGCTGTTTTGTTAAGAGCTTAACAGAGGAGGAAGACACCATTTACCAATAAAAATTAAAATATCGTCAAGTCACACAAAGACAGGAGGGAATCATAATGTCAAGAAAGAGAAGCTGAGATTAAAAGACTCCTTCATGTTTGAGTGGGGTTTGTTTGTTTGTTTGTTTTGATATGATATTCTGGAATTCGCAAAACACAGATGGCTGCTGTTAGGTGGCTGGAGAGGGGGAAGGTTTGAGTAGGTGGAGTGCACGGGATATCCTTACACTAATAAAACTTTAACCCTCAATTTCTGCAGGGAATTAGTTCCAGGATCTCCAAAGGATGCCAAAGTCCACAGAAGCTCAAGTTGCTCATAAAAAATGGTGAATGGCCAACAAACCCATGAAAAAATGCTCATCCTCCCTGATTGTCAGAGATATGCAAATCAAAACCACCCTGAGATAACACCTAACCCCAGTGAGAATGGCCCACGTCACAGAGTCTCAAAGCTGCAGATGCTGGCGTGGATGTGGAGGGAAGGGAACACTTTCACAGTGCTGGTGGGACTGCAAACTGATACAACCTTTATGAAAGAACTAGGAGAATCCTCAAAGAACTCAAACTCCCATTTGATCCCACAATCCTCTTACTAGATACCTACGCAGAAGAACAAAAATTATTTTACCACAAGGTCATTTGCACAAGGTTGTTTATTACTGGACCAGGAGCGGTGGCTCACGCCTGCAATCCCAGCACTCTGGGAGGCTGAGGTGGGAGGATCCCTTGAGCTTCGGACACCAGCCCGAGAAAGAGCGAGACCCCATCCCTAAAAATGCCTGTGTGTTGTGTTGGGCGCCTGTGGGTCTAGCTACTCGGGAAGCTGAGGCAAGAGGATCCCTTGAGCCCAAGAGTTTGAGGTTGCTGTGAGCTATGACACCATCTCACTCTACTAAGGGTGAGAAAAGGAAACTGTGTCTCACACACACACACCAAAGAATATTTATTGCTGCTGAATTCATAAATGACAAGTCATGAATGCCCGTCAACCCATGAATGGATCAACAAACTGTGGTATACGTATTCAGCCATAAAATGATGGGGGCTTTACATCTTTTGTGTTTACCTGGTGGAGTTGAAACACATTCTTCTTAGTAAAATATGTCAAGAATGGGAAAAATAAATATCCAATGTACTCAATACTAATATGAAACCTATATATAAACAATTCAACGCTCCTATGAACAATGAAACACAAATATAGTCTAGTGAGGAGGTAGAGGGTTGTGGGAGGGGGAGGGGAGATGGAGGATGATTGGCAGGAGGAGGGAGGGCCATTGCTGGGATATCACCTACTGTGTGCCCAATGTGGGGGGTGTTCAGGATGCCCCCTGGGTAAGGGGTTCTTTTACGATTGGAAATTTACCTTGGATGTGAAAACAATGTAATCTAAAAATTGCTACCCTCTTAACTTTAAATAAAAAAGGATGTAGTGGGGCGGCACCTGTGGCTCAGTGAGTAGGGCATCTGCCCCATATACCGAGGGTGGCAGGTTCAAACCAGGCCCGGCCGCCTGCAACAAAAAAATAGCCAGGCGTTGTGGTAGGCACCTGTAATCCCAAGTACTCCAGAGGCTGAGGCAAGAAAATTGCTTAAGCCCAAGAGTCGGAGGGTGCTGTGAGCTGTGATGCCATGGCACTCTCTAAGGGTGATAAAATAAGACTCTGTCTCTACAAAAAAAAAAAAGGATGTAGTATCAGGATACAGAATCCCTACATTCTCCTGTATAGACTCAATCATCTGTAGATTATTTGTAATACTTAATACAATATGAATTCTACGTAAACTCTTGTTATAGTGTATTGTTTAATAAATAGTGACAAGAAAAAAAATCTGAGTCAAAGCATTCTATAATAGATATACTTTTATTTGACAATGCGAATGTTATTTTCTTTGCATTGTTATTATTCATATTGCTTAATATTTCGATGTAGTAATTGTCTGATTTCTTTCCTGAATGTGTATTTATCTTCGTTCATTCTTTATGAGTTTTTTTTCCTGGTGCTTATCTTAAACATTGTTATTGTTGTTAAATTTTAAGCCTTTTTAATTCTGTGAAGGCAAAAAGTGGAAACCTAATAAACACATGTATATGTAAAAATAAATAAAAATAAAAATAATCTGTACATGCCCAGTTCAGGGATAACCATGTATTTTTTTACAATGCTTTTCCTCTGCAATTGGCTGAATCCAGAGGTGCAGAAATCCAGGGAGACGGCGGGGTTCCAGTAGTCTGTCAAGCACTACAACTACAAGACATCACAGAATATTCTAGAACAAAGGCTGGACTGAACACATGCTGATTGAAACACACCACAACTGAACATTAGACATTTAACCCATCCCAGGATGAAATGCACACTTCAACAAAAATAATTTTCCGGTGCTATAAATATATGAAACAATTTCACTAGTGTGGGTAGCAGGGCAAACTAAATTTTTGCTACATTAATGAGAATGCAGTTACTCATTAATTTCTTATAGTATGATAGATTGTTTTACAGTCGGAGGTTGTCTGAACAAGTGTACGGGAAAAATCCGGATGAAATGAACTGGGGAAAGCTTTCATTGGGTCTCTTAAATATAGCCAGAGCATAAAGAGAAATTGTTATTGAGTAAGGAGTGAGGAAAGATAGTCTCTTATAATGCTAAACAGCCATCGTTTGCTTTTAAACAGTATTTGAAGATTTCAACATCTCTTACAATAATGCCACTTAAATATGTAACTTTCTAACTGACTTCCTTTCTTCATATACCATATGAGACACATATAATAAAAAAAATCAACCCATAAATTCTCTGATTGGATTAGTTTCTAAGATGGTCACAAAAAACAACACTAGATAAATTGTGGTATATGTACACCATGGAATATTATGCAGCCTTAAAGAAAGACGGAGACTTTACCTCTTTCATGTTTACATGGATGGAGCTGGAACATATTCCTCTTAGCAAAGTATCTCAAGAACGGAAGAAAAAGTATCCAATGTACTCAGCCCTACTATGAAACCAATTTATAGCTTTCACATGAAGGCTATAACCCAATTATAGCCCAAGAATATGGGGAAAGGGGCAAGGGAGGGGAGGATGGGTGGAGGGAGGGCAATTGGCGGGTCCACACCTAAGGTGCATCTTACAAGGGTACAGGTGAAACTTACTAAATGCAGAATATAAATATATTAACACAATAATTAAGAAAATGCCGTGAAGGGTATGTTAACCTGTTTGATGAAAATATTTCAAAATTTATATAAAACCAGCACATTGTACCCCATGATTGCATTTATGTACACAACCATGATTTAATAAAAAAATAAAAAATAAAAATGACTTGGGGAAAGAGGGCAGATCCTGTGGCTCAATTGTGCTGTCTCAATTCCTCCTCTTCAACGGTACTTCTGCGGTCTGAAAGTGCGCGTCCTTCCAAATTCATATGTTGACATCCTATTCCCCAAAATGATGGTGTTAGGAGGTGGGGTCTTTAGGAGCTGATGAGGATGGAGCTTCATGCATGGCATGAGTGTCCTTATAAAAGGGACCCCAGAGAGCTCCCTCGCCCCATCCACCACGTGAAGACACAGTGAGAAGGTGCCATCTATGAACGAGGAAGAGAGTCCTCACCAGACACAGCATCTGCCCAGTGAGGATCCTCAGCTTCAGGACCATGAGAATAAATGTCTGTTGTTTATAAGCCTCAGCGTCCTTATAAAGGGACCCAAGGGAGCTCCTTCACACCTCCCACCATGTGAGGACACAGTGAGAAGGTGCCATCTATGAACCAGGAGCTGATCCCCCACCACTCACAGCATCTGCCATGCTGGGATCTACAGCCTCCAGACCTGTGAGCAATAAATATCTGTTGTTTATAAGTCTCAGAATCCTTATAAAGGGACCCCAGAGAGCTCCGTCGCCCCTTCCACCACTTGAGGACACAGCAGAAGGCGCCATCTATGAAAGAGGAAACGGGTCCCCACCACTCACAGCAACATACCGGCATCTTAAACTTCAGCCTCCAGAGCTGTGAGCAATAAATATCAGTTGTTTAAGCTTTCCGGTCTATAACATTTTGTTACCGAACCCTGAATGGCCAAAGACAAGTACCTTCTCTTATCCCCTACTACATCCTATTTTATCCTTATATCTTGTATTTTTTGTATAGCACCTGTTATCTGTTATTTTTTATATCGCAAATCTACTCATTTATGAATCGTGTCTTATCAGAAATTAAGCTACCAGAATATACTCACACTCACACACATACATACACATTCCATATACTTACTTCATAAATAACAGGGTGTGTGTATATATATATATATATATATGGAATGAGTATGGATGTGTGTGTGTGTGTGAGTGTGAGTATATGTATATATATACACACACACAGATACACCGATGGAAAAATCTCTCTACCCAACATATCACGTAACCTCCCTCCAAATCTGTGGCTGGCATACAGTGGTCACGCTGCAAATATTCCTGCATGGAATTCAGCCTGGCGTGTGTCCGAATGGGAGATCAAGACTCGGGTAGTTGACCTCGGTCTGCTGCTAATCTATCACACAAAGAACAAGTAATTTCTGGAGAGTCAATCCTGCTCTTCTTTAAATAATAGGGTGTGTATTTTGTGTGTTTTATGAACAGGGACTTCTTTCTGAAATGAGCCTGCATTTATATTCTGCTCGCGCCAACCCCTGCTCTGTTGAGCCCCAGCAAAACTGAATAAAGACAGATATGTTGCCAAGAAAGACAAGGATACATTTGCAGAAAAGGGAAGCTCTCCAGGGTCAATTCTTTTCCATTAGGAAGGCAGTTCTTGCGAGCAGGTGGAATTTTGCCAGGGTCTTGTAGCGTGTGTTGGGCTGAAGGAATTTGAAACTGGGTGCCAAAGTATTGTCAGAGCAGTTTTTGGTTTGTTTTGAGCCTCTTAAGATAAGATTGAAAAAAGTTCGCATCAGTAATTTAGTGCCTTTGCCGGTGAATTGTGTCATATTGGGTTTTTTAAATGGAGATGGCAAAGTGGACCTGTTTTAAATTGTTGAATAGAATTGCTGTAAGATGTGTGGGTTCACATTTGGTGTAAATTTTTTGTGGCATATTTTGAAAAAGGATGCTTCTTTTCTAGAGATAAATGTGTCATCTTGAAAGTATGATTAATGCAGAGGCGTACAGATTTAAAAAACAAAGAAAATTAAATTTTGCAAGAAGCAATATGTTGCTATACATATAAAGGTTATGCATGAGTTCATAAATTATGCATGGTATGTATAATTTACAGACAAAGACACCCAAGGTGATTAAGAATCAAAATGAAAGAACATAAGGAAAACATCAAGTTCTCCATACTCTTGAGCAAAATCAAATACGTAAGTATTATTGGCTTTACTCTTTAGCAAAAGAAAATAACAAATAAATTCCTCATGGATGAATTCAGTAATTTGGTAGAAAACTAGTTTAATGTCAGAACAAGTGGTCAAATAATTAGATATAGAATGTTTGTCTATATTACATTTTGTTTATCTATTCATCTTGAGTGTCTTTTGCTCAAACAAAATTAGGCGTCAGAACTATGTGCAAATTGTTTCATTAACAAATCCAGTGAGATGTTTGTACGCTTGGGACTAAAGTGCTCAGCCTTCTATATTGAATAATAATGATAGATTTAGAAATTAAACACTGTATCAATATATTCTAAAATTTATAGTAACTTGTGCTTGGTCCATAAATTTTTGGCATGTAAATAAACACAATTATGACTAACATCTAATAAGACTGTGCTGTTCTGATTATTTGCTGCCAAATAGAATATCTGAAGTATACAACTTCTAGTGGTTCTGGGAAAATATTTTTAATGTGGATGGTCTGCATTTATTGGTCATTGTATAAATAGAGACAGATCTCAGGTCCAAGGTCATTGAGTAGAAGCATAATGATTTCCTTTTGTTGTTTGCCTCTAACATTTGTTTCTCCAAGGGCTGGCATCCTGAGTCTTCTCAAAACACAACTTCACATCTCTACGGATGGAGTCACTGTGGACTCCTGAGTTCTGAAATCTGCCGAGCGCTTTTCAATCATTTCTCTTCTTGAGTTTTCTAGAGGGTGTCTCTCTATTCAACATCTGCTTCTCCCAACTTTGTTATTCTCTCTCTCTTTTTTGCAGTTTTTGGCAGGGGCCAGGTTTGAACCCTCCACCTCCAGTATATGGGGCTGGTGCCCTACTCCTTTGAGCCATAGGTGCCGCCCTTACTTTGCTATTCTTTGGGGGGTAACACTAATCTCCTGCTGTCACTGGTGGTAATATTTGTTCCAGTATATTCTTCTTCTCTCTTTTCTTTGTCTCTTGTTTTAATATCACTAAATGCTGACATTAACCCTTCCACTGTTTCATCAGATACATGTTTCTGCAATTCAAACTCTCTCCCACTTTGTGGCTTTGAAGGGCATTTCTAGGCGGAAGGCAGCCAAACTTGGATATCTCGTAAAATGGTCTTATAATTCAGAACCCTGTATCCACCTGTTCAGTGGATAGCCTCCCCCCCTGGATAAACCAAAGCCAACTCAGAATCCATGCAAATGTGAAAACTGGATTTGTCTTCCTCTACAGATAGTCCACCGCTTTTGCTGGGTCTTTATTCAGTTGAGAATGAAAAAATATATTATCATGTGCTAAGACTTCACTAACTCAGGGAAAGCAACAAACTTTTACAATGTCCTGTCCATTTTTTTTCACGGACATCTCTCAAGTTCGCCTAATTCAATCCATTCCTATCACCAGGCATCTTCTAATTCAGGCCACCAGCTCAATTCTTGTGGATTATTGAAATAGTCTTGTTGCAACTTTCATCATCTTCACATTTTCAGTTAATTTATCTCACAGAAGTAAACACGATCACTTGCGAAAAATTCTTCTATGCTGTCCAGTGTTCCAAAGAAAAATCCACAGTATTTATCATATTATCATTTACTATCCAACCCTTTTCTTCCTTGCATTTTTAGACTTAATGTCTCTGGCATGGACACTATGCCCCCCGGTGCTGCAGGAAAGAACCAGGCAGGACATGGATTGAAGTGCTAGCTTGAAAGAGGTGGGCTAACCAGAGGTGCAGGAGAGCTCCTAGCCCCCCCTGCATCAGCTGTTTAGTAAGGTGATGCACAACAGGTGTGGAGAGTTAAAGTAATGACATACAAGGGCTGCGTGAGTAAGGATTGCAACATACTTTTCCCCATGTGTTCTTTCCCTACAACCCCCTTGAAGAAGCACCAAGCATCAATGTTTAACACCTGCTTACTAACAAGTGACTCTCATTCCAGAACGCTGAGTTACTTGGGGGCTTGCCCCTAAGTCGCAAAACAGGCTTGCCAGGAGACTGTCCTGTTCTTAGCATTTCCTTTTAATGTGATAAAAATCAGTACCTGCCCTTGCAATCATGGTGTTCATTCCTCTGTACTTAAAATGAGTTTCCTATTTGCTGCTGTAACCAAGGACCACAAATTCAGTAACTTAAGACAGCCAACATAGGTAATAATCATAACAGCCAACTAGGTAATAATCGTTACCTAGTTCTGGAGATGAAAAGTCTGACTGGGTCTCACTGCATTGAAGTCAAGGAATTAGCCAAGTGTCCAGTTCAGCGGCATGAACTTCGTGAACATCCCGTGCCCCCATCAGAACCTTCCATCTCCAGAATTTTTTATTTTCCCCACCAGACATTCCATGCCCATTATTCTACTGTTTGCTCATCCACCACCTCCTCCAATCATATTTCACTATGATTGATTACAACATGTTGTAACACATGTCAGAATTTCCTTCCTTTTCTGTGGCTGACAATATCACACTGCTTTTCCCTGGCACATTTTGTTTGTCCCTCCATCTATCCATAGATATTTGGGTGGCCTCCATCTTTTGGCGAATAATGAGTGTTGCTGTTGAACATGGGCGTAAAAGTCATTCTTTGAATTCCTGGATTCAGTTCTCTGAAGTATGTGTCCAGAAGTGGAATTGCTGATTATACGGTGATTCTGTTTTGTTTTGTTTTTTGAGGAAACTCAATACACTTTCTATAATGCTTGTACTAATTGCCTTTCTCACCAACAGGGTACAAGGTTCCAATTTGCCTACATTGTCACTAACGTTTGTGATTTCCTGGGGTTTGTGGGTGTGGGTGGGTGGGGGGTGTTTTGTACTAGCCAGCCTACTGACTGTCAAAAATTCATTCACCTTTAAAGACACTAGTGATTACCTTAGGTGAGGGTGGACACGTGGGTATTTAAGGGAAGAGTCATATCTTGATGTGCTTGCATTGCTAGAAATAATGATTTTGTAAGCTTAAAGCCAATTTTCAATTCTTTGTTGTAAGTAAGGTTAGGAATTGAATTAAGAAAATAATTGTAGGTGAAGGGCAAAAGTCAACAGAGACGGGAGGGATGTGGATCAGAGAAATCCCCAAAATCTGTTGCAAAGCAATAGCGTCTCAAGATTTGAAAATGGACATTGTTGGGGCTGTTGAATCTGTCTGCTGCACTTCGTTATTTTCACTGCAGTAAAAACAAACCCATAAAGGTTTACCATAGTTGTTTCACATCAGAAATACCCATATCTGTTTTTTGAATTTTTTTTTTACTAATTCCCACCCACCCCCACATCTTGCAACTGTCTTTACTTGTTTTTATTCTTCTGATCCCTGACAAGATGTTGAAGTAGCCTCCTATGTGATAAATTTACTCTGGCCATGTATCATCAGTTTCTAGTTGGAATCCTGTAGAAAATTTGTAAGAACAGTATTCTAGCTCCTGATGGCGCAGCCATGGAGCTCGAGAGAAAATGGTAAGATGGTTACATTGCCTTTCTCCAAGGTAAGTATCTAATTCTGTCCCCAGTGATGGGTGGTGTGTGCCTGCTGAAATTGTATTTGCCTTGGTTTTTACTTCTGCTACAGAGCAAGCTACCTGCCCCTCAATGTCATTAAGGAGGTAAGATAATTACATGTATAACTGGACGCCCATTGAACCCAGGTAGTCTGCCTGGAGAAAAAAGATAAAATGTATAAGAATCCCACCCTTTATGGTCCATTAATTAGTTGTTATACTGGAGAGATAATTCGTTTGTCTCGTCTGGTAGACACTTGAGATCTGGGCTTCAGCATAATTCGAAAGTAAAACAAACCTACAAATAAACACCAGTTTGATGTAAGCATTCCAAATTGTGTATAAAATCAGCCCAGTGTACCCCATAAACGCATTAATGTACACAGTTATGATTTAATAAAAAAAATCATTAAGAGAAAATAAATAAATAAATAGTTCGTTTAAAAAAAAAGAGAAAGAAAGAAGCTGAAATTTAAAAAAAAATAAAAAATAAAAATTGTTTTAAAGTACACCAAGAAAAAAAATAAGGGTGAGATTCAGATGAAACAAGTGTGGCAAAATATTAATAGCTATTGAAGATGGACATGAAGATAAAAATTTGTTGCATTTTCTAAAAATATATATATATATATATATATAGGCAAGTTCCTACATATGTTAGATACTAGGAATTTATTCCCCAAAGTGAACAAAATATGCTCTTGTTATTGTGATAATGCTAAAAATAAAAGATCTATGGTGCATCTTAGAAGGGTACAGATGAAACTTACTACATGCAGAATACAAATGTCTTCATATAATAACTGAGAAAATGCCATGACGTCTATGTTAATCAGTTTGATGAAAATATTTCAGATTGTATATGAAACCAGCACATTGTACCCCCCGATTGCACTAATGTACACAGCTATGATTTAATAAAAAAAAAAAGAAAGAAAGAAAGAAAAAGAAAAGAAAGAGAGAGAGAGATTGGGAAAAAAAAAGACCAAAATCCCTTGTGGTGGTGGGAGCTAGAATGAGAATTTGCTTGATTAGACTGTTATTGGGGGGGATGTTTCCAGGACTCTCTGCAGAATCCTTGATGGAGGGATGTCAGCTTCATGGTCTGTAGTTCTCTCATCGCCACCTTCTGAAACTTGCAGGGTTATGTTTTACATTATGCACAAGCCTATTAGTTCTGAGAAGGAAGAAGAGTGAGGGAGAGCGGCAAGGAGGTGACATTAAAGCCAGACAAAAATATCCGTGTCCCAAATGAAGAGAAGAGAAGGAATCCTGCCCAGTGGTATTCTGGAAAAATGGATTTTGAAAGATCATTAAAGTACAAGAGTGACAGTATTCATGCCGGGCTGCTGAACGGGCTTCTTTGTCCAGATCCCTTGCTGAGGTCTGGAGACAGTTTTTCTTTGTCCTTATCAGACAGTAGAGACACCGCTATACCTTCTACAAACCCACCACAAAGGACATTTAGATTTCAGATGCCCGTACGACCAAGGCCGAGATAGATCTTGGATTAATGACAACATTTTGGTGAAAGGTAAAAGATTTTCTTTGCAGCTTGCTGTTTAAAGCATCCTTTTGAGATACCGTTTTAGACATCAAACTTTATCTAAATCCTGCATCGCTGATTTTTGGCTGTCAGCGTACCCGCTATCTTTTTTGCAAGCGTTGGTTAGACAGAATATTTAGTTGCTAGAAATAAATAGATCAGGTTCCTAGGGCGTGAGTTTATCTTTGTGTCATTGTTATTATCATCTTAACGAAATACCAAGAAACGTAATGTTTAGAGTCTGGGAAAAAGTGAATGTTTAGTTTCCCATCATAAATGTCAGAAATGCGTTTCACGGATAATGTATCTGTACAAATCTCAACATGTCGTATAAGATTGATTTTAAAATATTTGTTAGCCTCTGTTCTCACACTCAGCCAAATAAAATTCATCTTGAAAAAAACCAGAAAAGAGTTTGTACAAGGCACTTGTCAAAATGGAAGGCAACCCCTCCCTTAGCAAAACACGTTTCATTCTTTTTAAAATCAGCAAGTGAGACAAAACTTTCAGGATTTCAAAACCATGTGAGTAGACCTATCAACTATTTGTTTTTTTACCTGTTAGGTTTTCTTATCTGTGTTTTGGGCTGCCTTTCTCATTTTATTTATTTACTTATTTTTCTTAACTGGGTCAATATAACCATATCATTTCCCACCCTTGTCTTGTAAGAGTTCTTCCTCTTTCTTACGTCAAACAAAATTCAGCCTCACGTTGTCTGCTGGGGGGAATAACATTAATGTTCACGGGTTTTCTTGGAAAAGGGTGCAGAATTCCTGGGCCTGGAATTGGGAGTCCTCCCCTTAGTAAACAAAAGGTCTTCTGTATCAATGAACCCCTCCCTGCTCAGACAACGCACCTGTTTCACTCTCTCCTGGTCCCCACATCGCTTTGATTGTACCTCAGTTCCAAGGGAGATGTGAGGGATGGAATAGAATAGTCTCTATTCCCAACCTAACTCCTGCACTCCACAGAAGACACCTCTGTGGCAATGATTCCTCTCCCTTCCTTGCAGCAACGCCACAAAACACCTTTGCCCCCAGAATATTGACAAGCAATTGTTACAACCGTGTGATTTTATTTTCTGCATTCGTATATTTTGATACGTGCAACTGGTGAACGATATTATTTGTAGTCATGTTTTAAAAAATATTCTGACTTTTGCTTTCTTTGTAAAGTGATTTAAAAAATCATTAAATGTGATTCAACGTTTCAGGTCTACAGGGGAGAATTGTCCACGAGTGCATCTCTTGAGTCCAAATGATGAAAGTGCTTTTCTTGTTCCTTCTTTGGGTACATTCAAGATTTAGTCTGCTCTATTCTTTTCTTCTTGGCGTTTTTTCTTTTTTGTTGTTATTTTGTTTCTGGGGAACATACCAAATGTACGGCGGTCACAGATAATTTAAACGAGCTCATGTGAACAATGAATGTAATTGCGTAACTTATCCCAAGTTAAAGTCAAATGAGGCCAGGCGAGGTGACTCACCCTGTAATCCCAGCACTCTGCGGGGCAAGGGATACTTTGAAAGGACAGGAGAACTTAGGAAGTAGTAACCAACCAGTGATATTTAGCTACATAAAAATTTCATTAAATTCTCTATTAATGTAACCAAACAGTTGTATTTAGCCACATGTAAATTTCATGTAATTCTCTAAATTCATGTAAATTAAATGGAAAAACCAACCCGAGATTGGTATTTGAAGCCAAAGGATCTGAATTCAGGGAAATAATTTATAAATATTAGCTAAACATTATAGAGAAATGATAAATGTGGCTATTTCCAGGTGACTACTGTCCACCATAGTAAGGTATATCTGTCAATTTGTGTAAATTATAATATAAAAGTGTTAAAGAGTAAAGAAAAATACCACTTCTAAATTATTATTATCACATGCTGTGTTTGGGGAAAAGGCATGTTTCAGATGCAGAAATTGAATCAATTATTCTTAATTGTCCCTTATTAAAATAAATTTTGGACACATGCCCTCTTTGGTGGTTAGTATATGTGTGTGTTTGTGTGTACACACATGTATACTTAATTACTTTTCACTTTTATTGATGGGCTAACTCATGATAAATATAAATTTTGAGGATTTTCTGTATACAAGAACATCACCGCATCCCCAAAGTTTATCAAGTTTTTTTTTTCTTTTTTTCTTGAGACAGAGTCTCACTATGTTGCCCTCAATAGAGTGCTGTGGCATCACGGCTCACAGCAACCTCAAACTTTTAGGCTTAAGGAATTCTCTTGCCTCAGACTCCCAAGTAGCTAGGACTGCAGGTGCCTGCCACAAAGCCTGGGCTTTTCGTTGTTGTTGTTGTTGCAGGTTTTGGCAGGGGCCAGGTTCAAACATGCCATGCTTGGTGCATGTGGCTGGGCTGTAACCACTGTGCTGTGGGCGTCGAGACTATCAAGGTGTTTTCAATTATGTCTGTTTCAAGGGAGAACACCTGTGCTACCGAATGATTCATGTGTCCCTGAATTAACTCACCAATAAAATTTGGTGACTTTGTATTGCCAAATCAAGGTGTGAAAGAATCTATTACTCTTCCCTATATAATGATGCTTAAGAAAACCAAGGCTTTGGAAATGACGTTAAACAGACACACACACCCCATTTGTGATACATGTGACAGTCAAGTTCTTGGGCTTACATCTAGACTTTATGAGACCCTTCTCAAATCATATTTTAACACACCTATAATTCTATAAGAATTGCATTTGCTTATGGGTTAAGTTTCCTAAAACATCAAGTTAAAAGCAAAATGTTACAACTTAAAAGAAGTCATTTAGTGCTACAAAACTTGTTTAAAGTATATACAAAGTGAAATTTTAAAATAGTTCTTGTAACATTTGGTTCAATAGAAATAAACACAGACTCATTAAAAAAAAAAGTCAACAAGAACCAATCCTTGCAAGGCATTTAAAATAAAATTATAGGACAGCCCCTGTGGCTCAAAGGCGTAGGGCACCGGCCCCATATACTGGAGGTGGTAGGTTCAAACCCGGCCCCGGCCAAAAACTGCAAAAATATAAATAAATTAATTACTTAAATTAAATTAAATACAATAAAATTATACGCAAAAATATTATTGAGTCCACGAATAATGTAATTGGTCTATTGATATCACATTCTTATGATTTGTAATGCTATGTCAAACCCACTTGGGTTCTTGAACATTTTGGGGTTTTGTCAATATTTAAATGTTAAAGTTTTAAATTCAATACAGCATGCAGTGCTTGACGTCAAGTATTAAGCAATTGACTCAGTAATATTGCTAAAGAATGTCTATTTTATTCTAAACCCAAAAGGGTGCTTGACACAAATTGTCAGAAAAAAAAAGTAGGCATTAAGCAGAACAGTAACAAAAGAGAGGCATTAATAAAATAGGATCTCAAATTTTGGCTCTTAATTTTTCAGATACTCAATTGAAGAATATTTTTATCTACATGTCCACTGTAAACATCGTGGCATTGATCCCTTTAACTCCTTACCCTAACTGGTTTAAGTTCCAGCAATAGGACGTTTGTTCAAACTTTGAGGAAGAAAAATGCAATGTGTGAATTCACAGCTGAAGATGCCGCTGTTTATTTCCACACTAGAGAGAAAGAGTTTGTGCACGTTAGAATATTCAGAAAACTTAGTATGTAGGCGGCAGGCCGTCCATGCTATGCCCAGGTGAGCCTTATTAATGAGAAAAATATATATATACCTGGGGAAGAATCAAACCCTTCTTTCCAATTTCCACTCCCTTATTCAGGCTGGAAATAACCTCAGCAGAGTGGTCCTCAGAGTTTACACTATTTTGTTACAGTCTTTTAAAGGTATTTTGAGGAACCTCAATTTCCAGATTTCTTTATCTTCCTGTTTTCAGACGGAAATCTAGCCTCAAATAAGGAAAAGAAGCTATAAAGTCCCAGTCAACTGATGAATCGCCATTGCAAAGGGAATCCTTTCTCAATTACAATATTCTTTTAGGGCCAGGGGAGGCGGGAAGTGGGCAGGGAGAAAGAGGCGCCTTCACCCTCGGACGAATTTATGGAGGTCCTATTGGTACCTCGATTGGAGTGATAAATAATAGAGAATATGGGTGGATAAATATTCAAAGTGAAGCCCAGATATTTGCATTTCCAGCTTGACCTTACTTTCTGCCTATGAAAGTCAAAAGTTTGCTTTCTTTGAATACCCATGGAGGGGAACCTAGTTAGTGATGGCAAAAGTTCGCAGTGCCTCATTCCCTTTGAAGCATCTGTCTTTTGAAGAAAAGGGTTTAATATATGTTCGTTCAAGGTCATGTCCAACTTTCCCTGTTGCCTTTGTTTCCCTTCTTTCTGTTTGCTTTATCATCAGACCTTGTTTATGAAAACTAATGATAAAAAGAGACTGTATTTTTTTTTTCTTTTGGCTTCTTCTTGGGCTAGCATTTCAAGTTTATACCTTTCTTAATGTTCTTATAAATTTCAGATTAACGTGAGTGTACGAACGATTAGGGTACAATGTTTGCCTGTGTTAGGCAGAGTCTCTGTTGTAGTTGTGCCCCTTGCCCAGGAGATGTTCCAGAGACCCTTACGCTGTTACTATTAGGTAGGAGTTTGCCAATATCTCTTTCCTTCCTCTCCCCACGCCATCTCTTTTTTTTTTGGCGGTTTTTGGCCAGGGCTGGGTTTGAACCTGCCACCTCCGGCATATGGGGCCGGCACCCTACTCCTTTGAGCCACAGGCACTGCCCCCCCAACTTGAATTTCATCGAGATTTTCTCTTGTGTGGGTGTATATTAGTCTTCCTACTGACTTCCTATTAGTATTGAGTACATTGGATACTTGCTTTACCTTTTTTTCTTTTCTTTTCTTTTTTTTTGAGACAGAGCCTCCCTTTGTCCCCCTGGGTAGACTGCTGTTGCGTCACACCTCACAGCAACCTCAAAGTCTTGAATTCAAGGCATCCCCTTTCCTTCGACTTCCCAGTAGCTGGAACTATTGATGCCCACCTCAACGCAAGGCTGTTTTTTTACAGATGGGGTGTTGCTCTTGCTCAGGTTGGTCAGCAAACTAATCCAGCCTCTTTAGAAAGAAGTATGGAGAATCCTCAAATACTCAAAATAGACCTTCCATGTAACCCCAAAGTCTCATTTTCTAGGCATCTACCCACAACTTTACACCATGTTGATAAAAACATAAACTCAAGGGCTGGACCTATTTTCAACCAGGTTTTTTTTCTTGCTGTTTAAGTTGATTGTTGGGGGGGTTTTCTTAGGGTGGTTTTGGCTGCTGTCGTGGTAATTTTGGATGGAATTTGTCAAGACACTGTGTAAAGTTGCAGGGAACATCACAAGTTTGTTAACAACCTAGAGTGAGAATCACACTGTATTTAGATCCAACTGAAAACAAGGGGATGGGTTGTGAAAATACTGCGGCCAGAAATGCAGACGCTCCGTCCTCGTGTCCTGATCATAGCTCAAGCAGACGTCCGTTCTTGATATCCAAGAAGGATGCACCTTTTCTATATTTTTGTCATGGCAGAAAGAGATATTCACTTGTGGAAAAGAAGGAGACTGTCTCTGGTTCCTCGTTGATTAGAACACAAATGGCCATCGCACCTCGGGAGATAATTTTTTACACCACAGACTTCGGTTCCTGTGTTGATAAGAGTGAACAGGACAACCCTGAGATTCACGCCCTTAGAAAGTTGGTCCTTGGTCAGCCACTTGGATTTCAATCCAACTGATCTTGGATTTCAGGAGTGTTCCCGCCTTTCTCTGACCTTCAAAAGGGGCTCACTGGGCTTCACATATATGAACCAGCAATCAGGGTCCCACTGATGATAAACAGCTTTCCTGCTGGTATTTTGGTGCATGCTAACAGGGAGTCTATGTGACCAGCCCCTCTAAAACATTTTGGGCACTGGTGTTTCCTGAGCTTCTCTGACAGAGAACACTTTTCTTGCGTTGTTAAAACGTAACACTGGACGGACGGATTTAGCAAGTCGACAAAGAGATGACTCTGAGAAGCCTGCATCTAAGTTTCTCTGGACTTGCTCTCAGGCCTCTTTTCTTTTTTGTGACCTTTGCGGTGAGAAAGCTTAGCTAGAAATACAACTATGCATTGAGTCTTAATAGTGAATCACGAAATCTGGAGGTGGCTTTGGGGGCCTTTGGAACAATGAACCTTTAATATATAAACAAAGGGGGAGGTGCCTGTGGCTCAAAGGAGTAGGGTGCCAGCCCCATATGCTGAAGGTGGCAGGTTCAAACCCAGCCAAGGCCAAAAACTGGAAAAAACAAACAAAATATATAGATATATATTTTTATAAATATATAAAAATATATATCTATATTTTTTTCTATATATATAGAGAGAATATAAATATTTCTATATTTACATATAGATATCTATATATCTATATCTAGAAATATTTATATTCTATATATATCTATATATATAATAGATATTTATTTATAAATAGATAGATGATATCTATCTATATATATCTATATATTGTTTCTATATATATAGAATATAAATATTTCTATATTTGTATATAGATATATATATCTATCTATATCTCTATATACATATATATATATATATATACACATCTCTCTCTCTCTCTCTATATATATCTTTATATTTTTTTCTATATATATATATAAAAACATAGGCTCAGGGCCTATATCTCAGTGGTTAGGGCACCAGCCACATACACCAGAGCTGGCAGGTTCAGACCCAGCCTGGGCCTGCCAAACACCAATGACAACTACAACAAAAAATGGTCAGGCATTGTGGCAGACACCTGTAGTCCCAGGTACTTGGGAGGCTGAGGCAAGAGAATTGGTTAGGCCCAAGAGTTTGAGGTGGCTGTGAGCTGTGACACCACGGCACTCACCCAGGGTGACATAGTGAGACTCCATCTCAAAAAATATGTATATTTAAAAAAAAACTAAAATATGAACATAAATGTCCAGGCTAACTCTGCCTAGAATCTACCCAATTCACATAAATTGAATTGCACCACACCATAGTGTTCATTGCAGGAACCGTGTTGTACAACAGATCTCTATAACTCACCCATCGAGCTTAACGTAAGCGTTTTCCCCTTCAGGTAACATCTCCCAGTTCCCCCGCCCTGCAGCCTCTGACATCTATTTGCATTCTCAGCTTCTATGAAATTGAATATTTTAGGCACTGCATCTAAGTGTAATCAATGCAATATTTAGTATTCAGTTACATTTCAACCTCTGAAGCTTCTCATTCAACCCAAGTCTCAGTAAAACTTGCCTAGAAAGGCCAAGTTTTATCTCTCTCTATATATATTTATTTTTCTCTGTAGCCCAATGTTCCTTTTACATGTGATTCAAATGATATCTATTTTCTAACTGACATGTAAAGGCTTCTCAGACAACCATTAGATTATGAAAATTACATGTTTTGAAGCTGTAATATCACTGAGTTTTCTAAAAAAAAAAGTGAGCTAAAATTACAAAAAGAAATGTGCTAAAATCTAGTAGCACGTTTTTGGATTTTTTAAATGCGTCTTTGTATTTATTTGCCAATTATGTTCCTATGATTGGATGAGAGAAAATTTCTTAAGAAGATGCAAAATATACCCTCATCTCCAGAGGCCACCCACGGGTCCTCAAAGTGGATAAGGTCGGAACATATTCTTCTTAGTGAAGAATCTCAAAATGGGAGGAAAAAGTGGATAAGGTCACAACATATTCTTCTTAGAAAAGAATCTCAAAATAGGGGCGGGGAAGTGGATAAAGTCAGAACATATTCCTGTTAGTAAAGAATCTCAAAATGGGGGGGGAAGTGGATAAGGTCAGAACATATTTTTTTTAGTAAAGAATCTCAAAATGGGGGGGAAGTGGATAAGGTCAGAACATATTCTTCTTAGTAAACTATCTCAAAAATGGGGGGGAAGTACACAATGTACTCAATACTATTATGAAACCAATATATACACACTTGCACACTCATGAATGATAAAACACAAATATAGTCTCGCAAGGGGGAGGGGGGTTGGCGGGAGGAGGGAGGGCCTTCGGTGGGATCTCACCCAATGTGCACAATGCAAGGGTACACCTCCAAATAACGAAGAGTAAAGTATAAATGTGTTAGCCCCCCAAATAAGAAAAAAGATGAACTTTAGATCTGGAAAAAAAAAATAAAGGTAGCAAAATGTGAGTAAGAATCTAGCAAATCTATCATTGCACCATGCACATGATTTCATAAAAAGCAATTTTTAAAAATCCAAGAAAATAAATGTTGCGATCCTAGGTTTGAAATCTCTCTCATCATCATTTGCATGGAATCATGAGACAGGTTTATTTATTTATTCATTTATTTTTGGCCGGGGCTGGGTTTGAACCCGCCACTTCTGGCATAAGGGGCCAGTGCCCTACTCCTTTGAGCCACAGGCGCCGCCCTTCATGTGACAGTTTTGATGCCATGTGCTGGCTGGGGGGAAGGCACTCCCTCCAGTCCACGTGCAAGGGGATGGGGAAATTCAAGGTCATGAATAGCAGGAGACAAGAGCCACGCAGAGCAGACGATGTAGATTCTGCCTGGGTACAGCGTGTGCCTGATGTAGTTTCTATAATGACTGATGGGTTGCAGAAGTCTATAAATCATTTACTTGTGATGTCGATTTTGAGAACAAACAATGAATGCCGAGAGCTATGCAGAGTTAGGAGAAGTGAGAGGTATTCACTAAAATACGTGCCTGCAATTGCTGAAATTTAACTTGGGTGAGCAGGTGGTTTTTCTTTGAATAAGACGTGCTCATTCTTTAGCAGAACTCACACGTAATAGGGACTGCCTTCTCCTGGAATCTTTTTTTTCCTCACCCCAACACAATATTCCCTTCACATGTTTCCTGTTTGCATCAGAGAAAGCGTAATGCACGTTTGGGTGATGCTGAACTCTGAACTTTCTCCCAATCCCGGCTTTTCAATATTTGTGATACACACCAGGGTGTTACTTATGTTGAATTAAAACAGCAGCAAAGAGAACACAGCTTCAACATATGCCACAAAAAGAGAATCGTGCAAAATATACATCGCAGAATAGACAGAATCTAAAGAGGATTTAATGAGTCAAAAAACTCCAAGAACACATTTGAATGTTAATTAAGGTGCCAGAAGCCGCCTTCAGGCCCCTTGCCTTAAAACTATGTTTTGCTTTGAGATGAAAAGAAAAAAAAAGATAAGTCTGTTGAGGATTTTTCTGGAAAGTAATTATTTCTAAAGGGAAAACCCCAACATTCTAGTGACGTGATTTGAATGTCCCACGCAGGACTTCAGCCTGGATTTTCTTTCTCTTGGATATTTTTATAATATTATATGATATTAAAATGAATTTATCAGAATATTAGGAAAAAATAGACCTACTTTTTTTTTTTTTTTTTGAGACAGAGCCTCAAGCTGTCACCCTGGATAGAGTGCTGTGGCATCACAGCTCACAGTAACCTCCAACTCCTGGGCTCAAGCGAGTCTCCTGCCTCCACCTCCCAAGTAGCTGGGACTACAGGCACCCGCCACAGTGCCCGGCCATTTTTTGGTTGCAGCCGTCATTGTTGTTTGGCAGGCCCGGGCTGGATTCGAACCCACCAGCTCAGGTGTACGTGGCTGGCGCCTTAGCCACTTGAGCCACGTGCACTGAGCCAGACCTAGATTTTTTAAAATAAAAATGTATGTTGACAATTATCTACAATTGTCAGAAAAGGGAATAAACTCCCCTTCCTAAGGTGGTCAGGATGTGCCTGTAAAAACAAACAAAAAAAATGATCTCTCTCTATCTGGCTACCCATTAATGTCAGTCTTACCAAGAAGCTCATATGAACCGGTTACATATTGCCTAAAATTTTATATGCTTAGATGAGAGGTAGAAATAAGGAATGTTGTGGTTTAAAGAATTGAGGAGCTGATCAACAGCCAACAATTCTCCTAAGATGAGGGTTCTTTAGTTGATGTTGGGTAGACCCGGAGTAGTGATGTCACTGTGGTGATTTACCGTGTCTTATAACCCAGGAGCTCTGACAGGGAACAGATGCCCCCATGAACGAGATTTCCAAGGATGGTCCCTGGACTCGCTGTATTTTTCCTTTCTCAGCCCCTGTGTGTGGTATTCGGCCCACAGTTTTACTCACAAATGATACTCTTTTGCACAAAAGCAGTTCTTACACAAAATGATCTTAGCCAGCCAGATGTGGGTGGCCCCACTTCTGCTCTCTGCACAGAGAGACATCCAGGTGGGAATAATACAGTACCTTCTTTCACTCAGGGTAGGGTGAGTTCCTACTTTTCTTTACGTATTACTTTATTTTTTTTATTAAGCTATTTGTACATAGATCATACATACATTTACGCCATTATGGGATTCAATGTGTTGATTATTTGTACAAACTGGAGTGCTTACATCCTACTCATCAATATAGCCTTCACCTCATTTTCCCAATTACAGAGTTAAGACATTTGTGTTCTACACCTGATAGATCCAACTTGTACTTGCAATGTGCTCCACAGGTGTGGTCCCCCTACTGACCCTCCCTCTATCCACCCACCTCCCTCCCTTCCCCTCTCCCTCTCCTTCCCTCCTTCATCCTTGGCTATAGTTCTGTTTCATTTTTCATATGCGAGTGTGAGTGATTATAAATTGGTTTCACAGTAGTACTGAGTACATTGGATTTTTTTTTTCCATTCCTGAGATACTTTACTATGAAGAATGCTTTCCAGGTCTACATAACATGTTGCAAATGAAGAATAAACTACAACCATCATTGCCACATGGTACCTGCCAGAGCCTAGAGACCTGCCTGCCTCTAAATGCTGAACTCTGGGAAGGAAGAAGCTGGTGGGTAGTATATTTCAGCTCTCAACTTGGTGAGAATAATTACACGTGAGCATATAATAAAAGCAGGATGGAATAGTCATTTTACAGTTGCAAAGCTGTTAGCTTCTATTTCTTATATATCCTATAGATGTATCACTTCTATTTCTTACAGATAAGAGATGAAACCAGATCAAAGAAAAACATACACACTTGGAGAAATGGGAACATCAGTCTACACTCAGCCCTTCCTATTTGCAGGTTCCATATCCTCGAATGGAACCCGCTGAGGATGAAATGTATTTGGAAAACGATAATAATACAGTAAAGAGATAAAACTGATTAACATTTTATTAAGTATTATAAATAATCTGGAAATGATTTTAAAGTATATGGAAGGTTATATACAAATAAGATGTCATTTTATACAAGGTCCTTGAGAACTCATGAATTTTAGTTTCAAAAAAAGGTCACAAAAATGGGCGGCGCCTGTGGCTCAAGGAGTAGGGTGCCGCCCCCATATACCAGAGGTGGTGAGTTCAAACCCGGCCCTGGCCAAAAACTGAAAAAATAAAATAAAATAAAATTTAAACATTTCCTGAAAATAATCCCCCATCAGTTTATGAATTTTCTCAGAACAATAAAAGGATGTACAGTGTGTTTTTTAATTTAATTTAATATAGTTTTTATGGAAAACTTGTAATGTATAGGATAAATAAAGAGGCACGTAATAAAACGTGTCTATCAGAAAAAAAATATTCTAATACAGACTTTTTTCTGAATAAAGGTCACAACTTGGATTGGTAATTTATTAAATAATACCTTTGACTGAAATGAATTCATTATTTTATGTGAAACTACAGTAGATATTTTGTAATTATTTTACCAAGGTCAGTAAAACATACAAAACTAAATAAAATAAAATATATTCGAAAAGTTAACCCAAATTATTATTTATATCTTTATAAGTGGTGATATTTTGAATGCATTTTAATGGGGAATAAAAGATGAATGCCTGGTAGAACTATTCAGAATTAGGAAACATCATTTGGATTAATACTCTTTCTACATTTTTCTTCTTCTTTTATCCCCTTCAAGGAGAAATGTACAGACAAGCTGTGTCCTTGGGAATCACTGCCATTCCATCTGGATTCTGTTAACTAAAAGTTCAAGATCGGCTTCCAAAATTTACAACCTGTCAGCAAGGCGATGATTGTAGAAAATAGAAAATATTTTTTGAAAAATGATCCGAGTTTGTTACTATGTATATGTGCCTTCCGCCAGTGTATCTTTTACCTTCAGATAACCACCTTCCAGGGGCCTTTTTGAATAAAGAGGCAATATGAAAAAAAAAAAACAAAACAGAAATCAACAAAAATAAAACCAATTTGTGTAAACTGTGGTTGAAAAAGATTTGCCTAAAATCAAAAGAAAAACAAAAGCTAAACCCCATTCAATTTCCCTCGAAGTAAATTGCGTGCTGTAAGTATTACTCATTCTGTTTTACCTATCAGCCTCTGAGGAAGACAAAATATTGAATGGATTCAAAAGTCTCCTGACTCAAACAGAATTTAAGAGATACACTGGCAGATGTCCTTTAAATATGATAATTGTAGTTGTCACCTGGCTGTTGGCTGTATCTCAACGAAGCCACAGCTCATTGAAAGTCAAACAATTCTAGATAGAATTTAGTGAAGGCTCAGATGTAAATTAAATACTGGTTGGCATTTTACCAACACCTTGGGCTGCTGCTCCGGGAAATTTGAGTTGCATTCTTTTTTATCTACGTTTTGAATACGTATCTTTTGGATACATATTTATTTATTTATTTTTGCAGTTTTTGGCCTGGGCTGGGTTTGAACCCGCCACCTCCAGCATATGGGGCCGGCGCCCTACTCCTTTGAGCCACAGGAGCTGCCCTATTATTTAATTTGTTTTATTCCAGATTACTATGAGGGTACAAATGATTAGGCCCCACTCTTTGCATTTCTAAGGCAGAGCTCACGTTGCAGTTGAGCCGTTCGCGCAGGGCACAGGCTCTTCTGACCCTGACGTTGTGCACTTTAGGTGAGAGCTTATTAATTCCCCTCCTTTCTTTCTCTTTCCCTCCCTCACTTGAATATCCTCGTGTTTTTCTCTCTTGCGTAGGGTGCAGTTGTTTTTCTGTTTCCTATTAGCATTGAGCACACAGGGTACTTGCTTTTCCATTCTTGTGATACTTTACTAAGAAGAATGTGCTTCAACTCTTTCAAATGGAGTTGAAGTATTATTTAAATATTTATCTGTAGCCATGTTTCAGTTAACAATGAACTGGGCGTATCTCCCCTGAGCCTGTTAGAACCTGGGCTCTGCACAGCAGCAGGTGGGCAGTGGGCAAGGGAGTAGATTCCTGTGTATTTATTTACACCTGTTGCCCTTTTTCACATCACCACCTGAGCCTCCTTCAGCCCTGTCAGCACAGACATTAGATTTTCATAGGGGTGTGGACCCTCCTGTAAACTGAGCCTGGGAGGGATTTACCTTCTGAGATTCGTGTAAGAATCTTATGTTTACATGGATGGAGCTGGAACACATTCTTCTTAGCAAAGTATCTCAAGAATGGAAGGAAAAGTATCCAATGTACTCAGCCCTACTATGAAGCTAATTTAAAGAT
>CAUYRH010038618.1:0-14449 GCA_963574655.1 Perodicticus potto | reverse complement strand
TGTTCTGTTTAAGTAGATTCAAGGTAAATGACCAATATCTTCTTGCTTGGAAAGTTTTATTAGAGAAGTCTCCAGTCACCCTGATGGATTTGCCCCTGTAGGTCAACTGGCACTTACTCCTGGCAGCTTCAAGAATCTTTTCTTTTGTCTTGACTTTGGACAGGTTCATTACAATGTGTCTTGGGGAAGTTCGGTTAGAGTTGAGGTGACCTGGGGTCTGATATCCCTCTGATAGGAGAGTGTCAGACTTTTTTGTTAGTATTTGGGAAATTTTCATTTATAATATTCTCTAGTCTGGCGTTCATTCCCCTGGGGCATTCTTCTTCCCCTTCTGGAATACCTATAACTCGTATGTTTGAACACTTCATAGAGTCCCATAATTCTGTCAGCGAACATTCTGCTTTCTCTCTCTTCTTTTCTGCCTCTTGAACTATCTGATTTATCTCAAGAGCTTTGTCCTCTACCTCTGAGATTCTTTCTTCTGCATGGTCTAAACTGTTGCTTATACTTTCTATTGCATCTTTAAGTTCCCTAATTGACTGCTTGAGTTCCTTCAGCTGCTATATCCTTTTTATATTCTTCATATCGTTCATGTCTTAATTGATTCTGTTTTTGGATTTCCTTTTGGTTATTTTCCACTTTATCAGCAGTTTCCTTCATTGTTTCCTTCATTTCCTTGATTGTTTTTATCATCTGTATTCTAAATTCCCTTTCTGTCATCTCTAACATTTCCTCATAGGTGGAATTCTCTGCAGAAGCTACCTCACAGTCCCTTGGGGGATTGTTCTGGACTGGTTTTTCATGATGCCAGGAGTTTTCTGCTGATTCTTCCTCATGAGTGATTTCTTTTATATGTTTCCTTGGCCTAATTTTCCTTTCACTTCCTCCTGCTCTTTAAGTTGCCATGCCTCTGGACTAGGGTTTCGATGAGTCGTTTTGGTACAGGACCAGAAGGATGAGAAGATTGAAGAGCAAGAAGGGAAAAAAGAAAGAAAGAAAAAAAAAAACAGAAGGAAATGAAAAGAAAAGAAAAGAAAAAGAAGAAAGGAGAGGTGGTGGGTAGAAGCGACTATTGACAAAAAGAAGAGAGGCACAGAAAGAGGGGGACAGGAGCAATATAGGTGTACAGTAGGGTACTTTGACCCACCCTTAAGAACCCCCAACTTCTGGGATGCTGGGTTGGGTGTTTACGTCAGTAATTCTTTGCCAGCCTCTTTGGACACAGTACCCCACCTCCACCAAGTAGAGAGGAAAGACAAAAATGTAATAAATCAAACCAAAACAAGCAAACCAAAAAGTTTACAGGATAAAATTGGGGAAAAACCATATAATAGGGGTAGAAACACTAGCAAAAATGAAGTTCTAATTGTTGAAAAAGGCAACAATGGAAAATTATATTTAAACTAGAAAAATGAAGAAATAAGAAAAAAAAAGAAAAATCTATAGGGAAATGTGGAAATTAAACAAAAAACAAAAACAAAACAAAAGAACACAAAACAGAAACAAAAACAAAGCAGTACATATATCTTGCTGAATATTGTCTGGACAACAGGTAATCTTCTGGGATATGCTATGTTAATCACAATGCTGATACGGCTGTACAAAATGGAGATTGGAGGCCTCTAATGATTTCTCAAACCCTGCAGGGTGGAGAGCCTAAATCCTCCTCAGCCTGCTTAGAAGACACTTTAAATTGCTAACCTGGGCTAAGCTGAAGCTTTGCCGGGAAAGTGCTTATTGCTGGGATCACGCCTTAAGTGGCTATCCACTTACCCAGTGTGCCAAAACCGGTCTCACTCTATGCCCCTGAGGGCTAAGGCCGCAAGGCATCTCAGTCCATGCCTTTAGGCTGCTCCGTCACTAGATTACTTGCTCCCGCCTGATGCTTGTTCTGGGACCCTGAGGGTGGAGCTTGCTGGGGCAGTTCTCCCACAGTGGCTCCACACGGCCCACAGCCAAACACTATTAGCTCAGTCTGACTCAGGGGCTCAGTCTGGGGCCCTAGACAACACTCAAAGACCTCTGCACTCTTGCCCAAATTCTCCCAAGGTAGTTCAACTGAGTGCCAAGTCCAAGAAAACCCAAGCAGCTCACAGGTAAGGCCTTTCCAGTTTGCATTCTCACTGCTGCTTTACTTATAACTGCCGGCAGGATTAGACCGAATGAACACATGCAACCACTTGCCAATTCTCCACTGCTTTTGCCTTCCTCACAGGGTCCAGAAGTCTCACGCTGTCTACCTGTGTCCCCAAAGGGATGTTTCTGGGCAGATCCACCAGCCAGAGATGCCTGAAGTCTTCTCTCCCCAGTCTCACCGTGCCCAGTTGCAAGGAAGCTGTTACTCAGCCTCCATCTTGCTTCCCCCGTCCTCTTTTTCATTTTTGATTGAGGTTATTAGAGATTTTACTTTCCTGTTTCTAGTTAATCTGGCCAAAGGTTTATTTATTTTATCTTTTCAAAGAACCAACTTGTTTTTTCATTAAGTTCTGAATGATTCTTTTGTTTTTAATTTCATTTATTTCTGATTTGATTTTGGTTATTTCATTTCTTCTGCTAGGTTTGGGGTTGAATTGCTCTTCCTTTTCCATTTCCTTAGGAAGATTCATTAGGTTGATGATGTGATCTCCCTCTGTTTTTCAGATGTAGTCATCTAATGCAATAAATTTCTCTCAGGATTGCTTTTGCAGTATCCAACAGGTTTTAGTAACTTATAGCTTCATTGTTGTTATGTTTGAGGAATTTAACAATTTCTCACTTATCTCCTCCTTCACCCAATGGTCATTCAGCATAAGGTTGTTTAATTTCTATGCTTTTGTATGCAAATGAAAATTTTTGTTGGAGTTGAGTTCCACCTTTATTGCCTTGTGGTCTGAGAAGATACATGGTATAATTTCAATTCCTTTAATTTTGTTGAGGTTTGATTTGTGTCCTAGGGTATGATCTATTTTGGAGCATGTTCCATGGGCTGATGAGAATAACATATATTCCTTATCTTTGGGATGGTGTGTTCTGTGTATGTCTAGTAAGCCCATTTTTTTCTAGGGTAACATTTAAGTCTCTTGTATCTTTGTTTAGTTTCTATTCAGAGGATCTGTTCAGTTCTGCCACAGGGTGTTAAAATCCCCTGCTATTATGGTATTATGGAATATCATATTTTTCAGACCAATCAAAGTCTGTTACATAAATCTGGGAGCAGCGCGGGGGTATAGCTCAGTGGCAGAGCATAAATCTGGGAGCAATGTAAGTTGGGCGCATACATATTTAGAATTGAAATATCCTCTTGTTGTATTGTTCCCTTGACCAGAATGAAGTGACCTAGCTTTCATATTTTGGAAAGCAAATGACGGTGAAGGCATAAAATACATTTGTTGAATCCCCATTGCTTCCACCATCACCCCACCACCATCACAAATCTAGGTTGGTGGAAAGTGAAGCTCCCAGGGGCCAACTGGGAAGTGTGGGAGGCTCCCACCTGAAATAATGGAGAATTTCAAACCAAGAAAATTAGCAGAACCCAAACTGCTACTCAGATACAGAGCTAGTGACTTGGAACCTGGGAAGGGAGAACAGATGTGAGAGATCCAGAGCAGGGCTGTTTAATAGAAAGACAGTGAAACCCACATTAAGTACAATTTTGTGGCAACCATATATAAAGCAGGTGAAATTAATTTTAATAATAGATTTTATTTACCTATTATAGCTAAACTAGTATTTCTCCATGTAATCAATATTCAAAATTATTAATGAGATTTTACTTTTTTTTTTTTTTGTACCAAATCTTTGAAATCTAGTTTGTGTTTTATACTTACAGCACATCTCAGTTTGGGCAGGTCACATTTCAAATGCTCAGTGGCCACCTATGTCTACTGATTGCATTGAGCAGTACAGGTGAAAGAAATGGTTCTCAAATGTATTGGGTTGAATATCTCCTTTTTATAACAAATTGTTTATGTTGGCCTCTACTATCCTGAAATGAAATTTATAGCTATGTAGGTCACCGCAAAAGGTTTGAGACAATCTGTGTTATGGTCCATTATTTCACTTTTAGAAACACAGTCAACAGTGTCCTTTCTGATTCCCCAAGTGATCCCTTACTTCAGCCTCCTGAGTAGCTGAGACCAGGCGCTGGCCACGATGCCCAGCTAGGTTTTGTATTTTTAGTAGTCAGGGTCATCACTCTTGCTCAGACTGGTCTCAAACTCCTGAGCTCAGGCAATCTACCCTCTTTGGCCTCCCAGAGTGCTAGGATTACAGGTGTGAGCCACTGCTTCTGGCTGGATTTTACGTTTCTTGGATTTTGTCTCTCTCAAAACTTTTGTCATGACTTGTACTAACCTGTACTGTAACCTCTAACTGTTAAGTTGGGCTAAACAGCTGTAATAAATAGACTCCAAAGTGTATAGTGGCTTAAATACAATAGAAATGTAGTTCTTACTCATATGTTCCTGGTAAGCCAACTTTTCTTCAAGTAGGGGCCTAGAAATGAAGGCTCCTTTGCTTCACTTTAGTAAAGGCTTTATTACTTTATCCATTTTGCAGCCTTCTTACATGCATATATAGAGCAGGCATGGGAAGAGAGAATGGAAGGAGCACAGTGCTTCTTAAAGTTCTCAGCTCAGTGACAGCGTATCCCACTTCTCACCGACTTCATGCCAGCCAATACCAGGGGCCAGGCAGGAATCACCTTTTGTACCCCAAGTACTTATTGGTGTTTTCTGAAGTAAATATAGTTCTCTCTCATTTGATTAAAAGGTAAAAAAATCACACAAGAATAATCAAGGTTTATTTTATTTAAGTAACCATTTTGTTTAATACCAAATAGTTTGAGTTTGTTTTTTTTTCTATCTTCCTTGAATGAGACCTTGCAGCGATCATCCTTTCTTCCTCTGGCAGTACCCTATGTATCCCACCAGGTGGCACTAAATGTCTTGTTGTGAGTTGTCAATAGTTTTGCGTCAGCGCCGCTTTGCTTCCTTAATGCTCTGCCTCTTGACAGTAATAACAGCAGGTAGGTGCCGGCTGGTAACTTGGGGTCCTCACTGGTGTTCAGTATTGGCAGTAAACAAGATAGAAGGAAACTTCACTGACTTTCTCCATTTAGGTGGGAATAACTTTAGTAAACTGTATAAAAGGTAAAATTAAATGGGATAATGACATCCTAATAAGATAGAAGGAAACTTCACTTACTTTCTCAATTTAGGTGGGAATAACTTTAGTAAACTGTACAAAAGGTAAAATTAAATGGGATAATGACATCCTAATGAATATGTGTTTTGCTTCCTAGAAATGTTCTAGAAATTACTTGAGCAAATGTTGGTTATGCAATGAGTACAAAGCACCTAAATTTAACCTTACTAGAGAAACAAAATTCTCTTAATTCATATTCAGTTTCTCTGAAACTTCCCATAGTTGTGAAACTGCCAAGAGGAAGACTATTAGATGAGAGCTGATACATCTCATCAGTCACCATAATATCCTTGCCACAGGCTGACAAGCTAATCTAGTCCATGGGTATCTTTCTGGAAATTTAAAATAAACATACAGGATGAATAAAGAGGTATTTCTTGCAGAGGATGACCAACCATCCAAATCTAAAACTGTTTAATGACATGGTGGTTGGTCTTTGACAGCTTAAGACCTACATGAACAACACTTGCAGGAGACTTGTGCAGACAAACCACAACACTAACGTATTCTTTACATGATACGAATGTTCATGTTTTCTTCGTAGTACATTCTTTCTCTTGAAACAAATTTATATGGAAAGTCAGATTGTAACAGAAGGCATTTATCAGCATGGAGTCAGCACAGAAGGGGTAGCTGGATGATCTTACTGATGTTGTCAGATAGACTGGCAACACATACCAAACCCTCATGGTGGGCAGTAATGCCCTGCTTAGGATTACACTGCCCATTTCTGCTTCTCTGAGTCTCTCTTTATGTAGTTTCTCCACTGAGCACATATCCTCACTAATCATACAATCTTTATTAATCCTCACCCCATGCTGATACATCTTTCTTAAACCTAAATACATGCAATCATTTATAGCTGGCTTTGACTTGTATGCCCTTGAAGGAAAACCACTTTCAAAAGAGTAATGGCTCCTCTTAAATTGGTTTTCCTTCAAGGGCATAATTTGGTAGGTGCAAGAACTTCTTTCTACTCATATACCATTGTCTCAGGCAGAGATTCCCACACTTTCCCAATTCTCAATGCTTCAGTATCTCACTTGTTGTTCATCACACTGTGAGGCCAAAAGCAATGACTGACCATTAAAATAACATAAGAAGTATGTATGTCCTAATAGCTGTTTGAAAAAATAGACTGGGCATGGTGGCTCACACCGGTAATCCTAGCACTCTGGAAGGCCAAGGCAGGTGGATTGCTTGAGCTCAGGATTTTGAGACCAGCCTGAGCCAGAGCAATACTTCATCTCTAAAAATAGCCAGGCATTGTGTTGGGCACCTGTAGTCCCAGCTACTTGGGAGGCTGAGGCTAGAGGATCACTTGAGCCCAAGAGTTTGAGGTTGCTGTGAGCTATGATGCCATGGTACTCTACCCAGGGTGACAGAGTGAGACTGTCTTAAAAAAAACAGAAAAAAGAAGAAAAGAGTACACATAAACTAAGGTATGTTTTTTAATACTTAACCACAATTATCACAATCTTGGAATCAGGCTAGATATCACCACCCTTATTTCTTTTTCCACATTGATTTTCAAAGTGTATTTGCTTTTTATCCCAGTAACCACCAAAACCCCAGTTTTGCAAGATGCAGTGCCATCAAAAAGAGCATAATATGATTTAATGTTAAAATTATGAACCACCTCAAGCCAGTAGTATGGTATCTGTGAAATGTCAACTGTAACTGTGTTTCATTCAAAAATTTAAGATATTAATGGTGTTCCTGTGACTTCACTGTAGTTCCCCGGGTACCTCTACATAGTTTGCAAATGTGAGACCACAACTTAGTCATATGGCTACATGTAGCTGTAAGGAGACTGGAGATCTAATCTATTTATTTACTCTGGTGGCCTCTACCTTAATGAATTAAATATTAATTTTTATATCCACAGTGATGTCTTATATTCCTGTTTATAAGTTCTTGAAGGGAAACTGATTATTGCCTCCTTGTAATAATAATTATAATAGTGAATGGCATTTGTTGAGCAGTTATGTGTAATAAGTACCCTGTTAAAGTGCTTTCCATCTGTGTCATCACTTAACCCCCACAATTGCTTTTGAGGAAGGTACAAGTATTATTCTTATTATATATATATATATATATATAAACTGAGAGGAAATACGTGTTTGTATATGAGGACAGTCCTACGTAGGTTAAGTGTCTTGGCCAAAATCAGACAGCAATTAGGTAGCAGAATTTGAACCAGGTTGTCTGATTTTAGGTTTCCTTTAATATTTACCCACTACAAAAATGAACTATTCTCCCCATGCTAAATAACGAAGTCAATATTAGCTTTTATACAGTAACTATCTTCAAAGGATTCGCAAACTGAATTCTTACAGTGCCGCTGATCAAACATGAAGGAGAAGGGAGTCTTGTCTGAAAAGGTTCACTGTTAACTGCTCCCAAGTTCTAGTCTGAGATAATATAGATAGGAAAGAGCATTTTAACCCCAGATAAATTGAAAAGCAAAGCAAAGGGGAAGGCGCTCTGCTCCGGCTCCTGACTTGGTCTTAGGGGTGTAACATAACAACATTTTGCAAACATCATGATGCACCCCCTTTTTTTTGCAGGAGGCCGAGGGGAGGATGGTGCCCCCATCATCACTTTTCCAGAGTTTGAGGGGTTCAAACACGTCCCGGATGAGGACTTCCTGAACGTCATGACCTACTTGACTAGCGTCCCCAGGTGAGCCCGGACAGCACTCTGCAGCCTTCCCAGTTACCGGCTTTACACCACATTTCCTCTGGGCAGGGATGGGTTGCGATGGAATCTTCCATGAGCACATACACCCTGGTATGTAACTCGGCCAGTTTCCCTTGTCCATCAGCCACGAATGAGGGGTGTAGACAGAAACTGGGAACATGATAAATAAGTATGAGTTTGCCTGTGTCCTGCACAGCAGGGGCTTCACAGCCTTGTGGGGAGAACAGAAAGCTCCCTGACAGCCGTGCTGCGGTTCCTTCGGCTCCTCACTGGCTCCTTCCCTCTTCCCGGTCGTGTCCTCTGGGACACGTAGCTGTTTGCTGTATCAGGAATCATTTACTTTTCCTAAATAAGGAAACTAGGGGCAGATTTTATAATTGTCGCAGTCCAATGGAGAGACCAAGGCATAGAGTAAGGCCAGGGATCAGAACTGTGCAAGGCCAGGGATCAGAACTGTGCTTGTGGCCGCGGTGACCGAAAGGCCTTGTGCCGTCTGCCCCCCGCCTCGCCTGCTCCCTCCAGCCTCCCCAGGCTTCTTATCTCTGTGCCGCCCAGCTCCAAATCCCGGTCTCTGAGGGATCAAGTGTGGGACAGCGTTCATACTGGTCACTCCCATCTCACAGACAGAGACAGAGCCGAGAATGCGGTCCAAACCCTGCTTAGACGTGCGTGTCCTCTGTAGCACGGCGGCGTGGCCTCCCTTCCCCGGCTAGTACTGCTACCGACCGTCATTCCCTTAACTGCGGGGTGGTTAAGAACTTACACTTCAGCAAGGTGCATTTTCTTTTGCTTGCTTACCATCTGCCTCATAGGAGTGTGATTCAGAGATAAACAGCAGCTTTGTGACCGAGAAGCCGCGGCAGTCGGATTCCACCTGTCCACCCCTGCAGATTCGCAGGTTGACTGCTCTCACCAAGCCTACTGAGAAGCGCTGTATTTTGTTTCTTCTCTCACCTGTCTGCTTCAGAAAACGCTGTGGATTTACTTTTAATGCATTTCTTCAAAGTTCAGTCCTTAAATTATATTTCATTAATTACCCCCGTCTTCTCCCACACCCCGCATCTGATAGGCGTTAATACATCTGGGGGATCTTTTGTTGCTTTGAGGGAGACGCTGAGCAGTGTCTGGGCTTTGTTCCCATGCTGTCTGCAGGACCCCTCTCCCACCCTCCTAGCCCTGACCCCTCCACCTTCATCAGCCATAGCTGATCTCATCTCTTCAAGGAAACCTTCGCTGACCCCAGTTCTGCTCTCACAGAATCTTTTCTTTACTTCCACAGAACCTTGAGCTTCCCTCTTGTATAACACCATAGTATATGGAAATTATTTCTGCCCCTGAACTCTGTCTGAGCCTCTCAAGAGTAGGGATCAATGCTTTTCTTTTGGTTTTTTCCTCCCTCCCTTTCTCCCCTTTTCCTCCCTCCCTTCTTCCCTCCCACGCTCCCTAGTTTGCTTCCTCTCTTTCTTTTTCTCTTCTTCTTCTTCTTTTTTTTTTAAATACGTATCTCCAACCTTAGCACAGTGCCCAATACATGGTCAGTTCCTAAACCTAATGTTGGTAGAGTTTCCAGTTTTGATAATGATTCATTCTAAACAAATGGTATTTGCTGTACAGTGATGAAGGGGTTAAAATGTGCTGTTCTGGCATAGTGATCATTTAAGTTAAAGGCACTTGAAAAACAGCAGGTGCAAGAAGGGCACTTTGACTTCTGTGTGGTTTCTTTAGAACAGAAAACGAAATTCCCATGTGAAAGGTACCTTCCCTGCACTAGAAGGAAAGGTCACCTTATCTTGAAGGAGAACTTGGAACCAGAGGATAGCGTATAGACCTGATTAGAACAGCTCTTATCTTATCTTTTAAGCCTCCCTCATAATTTGGGCCATGTTCAGAGTTTACCATTCTTTGTTCAATCTGATACATAGATAACTGACTCCAACTGCTTCTTTGGGTCTGCCTTTCTTTATGAGGGCTCTTGGGCCACATAAAACTTTTGTAAATGTGTTTTGGCTTTTCTCCTGCCCATCTATGTTATGTCGGTTTAATTCTTGGACCCAGAGGGACCCTAAGAGAATGGAGGTGGAGTCTTCCCACCCCTACAGTGAGAAGGAGGATAATGACAGAGGGGCCCCTCTCCACTCCTCACTTCTGCATTTATCTCCCTGGGTTTTAGGAAATGGAAATTAGACTCCCTGTTTGACCCAAAGGCATTACATGACAGCAGCCCGTCAGTTTATCAACTTCTTCTTCCATGGGAACAGCAAGGAAGAAGGTGAACAGGGAGATAGATGGTGGGGAAAGGGCCTCTCTCATTTTCTGTATATTGTTTTAAGCTCCCTGTCTAATTTTATTAATCCCCACGGATGCTGTCAAATGCTAAATTAAATGGGTGATTTTCCTCTTGTATTGGAAGCCTTTCCTGAGTCTCACTGAGGACAGCACATTGAGGGCCGTCTAGGCCAGCGTGGAGAGAAGCAGGGAGGTTGTAACCCCTGTCTCGCATATGTAGACGAGAAGAGAGAACCAGGGCAGCTGTCTCGGGGACCTTTTTTTGCTCTGCTTTCTGTTCCTTGTACATTTTTTTTGTAAATCAGGAAGTGTTTTCCTTTCCTAGAATGCTGTTTGTCTCTTGAGAAAGCCATCTGACCAATCCTTCCCCTTTCTTCTTCCTGCTTTGCTCACAGCTACTTGCTGCCCCACCCTTTGTTCTTTTCAGTAGGAGACAAAGGGTAAGAAGGTATGAAAGGAGAATTTGATGTGACTCTTGATTTCTAGTTTCCATCTCCAGTTCCAAAGAACAAAAACACCCTTGTTTGTTTTATGACTCCTATTTATCAGGATTTACATATTTCTGAATGTTATGTGTCCCTGTCAGGGTCTAGAGCCCATCCCAGGTTACAGAATGTTTTATAGGCAGTTGGCCGAGGGCTCATGGCACAGGTAAAGAAAGAACTGGTTCAATAGAATAGGAAAAAATGGCAGGTTACTCAGGGTAGGGAAAGGATAGCTCTGTGCCTGACATTAACAAGGGTGTCCTCTTGTGGCCGGGTTGGGTGAGTACAGAAGGACTTCCCACATCAACTCCCACCAGACCTCTGCTGAGAGCCGACAGCGTGTAGGGTGCTGGGTGAGGACCGTAAGACTGCAGGACCATTCCTCAACCTGGGAACACTTATCATATAACTCTGTCTTGTGAAAGGTGTAAGTAAAGGGCTGTCTGAGCTCAGAAGGCAAAGTCTCTTCAGACACAAAAACAGGGCAAGTATCAGGAATGAAATTGTCCTGCAGGATGGTCCGATTTCCACAGATGTGTAAGGGGCATTCCAGACAGAACAGGGTGGTTCTAACAGCTGTGGACACAGCCTAAACCTGGATTGAAATCCAGATCCTGTTGCTCTCTAGCTATGAGATAGGGGAAATGCATTGGCTTCTCTTTCTATTTAAGGTGGGGTTTGAAGTTTTAAAATGAGCATGTTTGGGGAATTATACACTATTCAAGTTGCCCAGAACAGAATGAGGTTCCTTTTCAGATCGTAGTGAGAAATGCTTCTAAGCCCTCAGGGAAAGACAGATGGGAAGAGACAAGAAAGGCTTTGCTGCCAAGTTCAGGAGTGCGGCAGGAGGAGCAGGGGAGCCTGGGAGGTTGCCAGGAGGAGGGTGAGGAGCAGGTTGGTCTGGTGGTGGGGTGCAGGATGGGTCGGAGGGAGCAGGAAGACCGATTAGGGGCTTCCACAATGGGACAGGTGCAGAGTGAAGAGGGCTGAGGACACAGTGGCTGGCTAGCAAGGGGTGGCCAGGTGGTCAGGCACTGGGAGAGGGTAGCTAATGAAAGCATTTGGCTTTAGGAGTCTTACCATCACATCCTGGTACTCTTCCACGATTAGGTGTGTGGGATTCAGGACTCATTTTGGTTTCCATGGTCTCATTTTGTTTTATTTTACTACTTTTTCTGGCTCTTCCTTACCAAAGGTCATGTGGTTCTCAACTTTGGCCACATATGAAGATTGTCTAGGGAGTTTTAAAACTCCTGATGCCCAGACCATAATTCAGACTAGTTAGACCAGAATTTCCTGGGGTGAAACCTATTCTTCAGTGGTGTTTGAAGTTCTCTATGTGATTCTCAAGTGCAACCAGGGCTGAGAATCACTAAGTAAGGAGTGGGCAGGGAGAAGCTGAGTTGAAACTCAATGGAGCAGGCTCAGTGGCTAGGGCGCTGGCCACATACACTGGGTCTGGCAGGTTTGAACCCGGCCCAGGCCTGCCAAACAACAATGACAACTACAACAAAAAAAATAGCTGGGTGTTGTGGCAGGCGCCTGTAGTCCCAGCTACTTGGGAGGCTGAGGCAAGAGAATCCTTAAGCCCAAGAGTTGGAGGTTGCTGTGAGCTGTGACGCCACGGCACTCTACCAAGGGTGACAGCTTGAGGCTCTGTCTCAAAAAAAAAAAAGAAAGAAAAAGAAAAAAGAAACTGAATGGAACAGATTTGAGCTGTGGGAGGGAAAACGACTAAAATCAGATTTAGATTTTGGGTAAAGTGAGGTAGTGGGGGATAGGGGAAAGTTGAGAGAAGGAGGGAGGGCGGCTGACCCCACATCTTTTACTTTTGCCCTCCCAGTTCTGTATTTCTTCTCTTGAAATATGAGATATACAATAAAATTCAATTTCCTGAGCCTCTTGATCCTGAGATTTCCTTGTGAATTATTTGTAGTGCTGTATGTAAGGAGCTATGAATTATGAACCTTCCCACATGATTTCATGGTACTAAAATAAATAAGTATAAAGTACAGGAATATACACACACAAGAACATATCATTACCCCATCAACATTATGTTTCCATCACAACTGAGGGTGGATTTTTGCCTATCAGGTGCCATTTGCCATGTAAATTATACTAATAATTTTCACAGTCCATCTTAATAGAATAAATTCAAAGGATTTTACTTTCTCAGATATATTACGTATACAAGATATTACCACTTATAGTGGTGCACATGTGTGGTGCCAGCTACTCAGGAGGCTAAAGCAGGAGGATCCCTTGAACCCAGAAGTTGGAGGCTTCCATGAGCTATGATTGTATCACTGCACCCCAGCCTGGGCAAGAGAATGAGGCCTGGACCGACAGAAAACAAACAAACAAACCAAAGAGATTTTTAAAGATGTCACCTGGGCTACAAATTGTAGCTATGAAGTTAGAAGAGGCATCAGTAAAATATTCTGAATCACAGAGATTAACCATGTTTAAATTACTGTTGTTTGTCCCAAAGTCGCATGGATTCTTATCACTGTATTCCTCTACTCAGTTTTCTTGTTTTACTCACAGTTCTGGGTTTATTATTCCAAAGGGACTGAGGAAAGTACTTTTATTAGATGGTCCAAGGGTGGTATTTCCTAAGAAGAGTTAATTTTACGATTGTTTGCTACTCACGAAGGACTTTTTCTGTAAGAATGTATGCAAGTTAGAAGACTTTTCCTGCATCTGTTTCCCTCACATGAATGATTTGTAGAATGAGTTGCATCCTCTTTGATGACAACTGCCCTAAAATACAGTCCAATATTTGTTGAAGAACAGTGTTACTGTTTGGCCTGTGAGGTTTTTTTTGTTTTTTTTTGTTTTTTTTGAGACAGAGCCTCAAGCTGTCACCCTGGCTAGAGTGCTGTGGCATCACAGCTCACAGCAACCTCCAATTCCTGGGCTCAAGCGATTCTCCTGCCTCTGCCTCCCAAGTAGCTGGGAGGCGCCTGCCACAACGCCTGGCCATTTTTTGGTTGCAGCTGTCATTGTTGTTCAGCTGTCATTGGATTCGAACCCGCCAGCTCAGGTGTACGTGGCTGGCGCCTTAGCCACTTGAGCCACAGGCGCCAAGCCGAGGCCTGTGAGTTTTAATAGAGCTTACTCCTTTGTACTGAAAGACTGAGTGGGTCTAACAGCTGCTCAGCTTTAGAAGCCAGGCTCACCAGAGAAGTGAGTTCAATCTGGGCCTCTAACTATTATGAAGATAATGGAAAAGCTCATTTTTAAGTGGCTTTGAATAGCATTAATGGGCAAAAGTGCTGCTTTGATTGTAGCTCAAGTAAGGTATATTTTCCCCTGGACTGGGAGTGGAACTGTACGTCAATGACAGAGAGATTCATTCACTTGACAGCTCAGGATAGAGCTCCAAAGTGGGCAGCCTTGTTGGGCTGCTCTATTCCTCAGGACACGTAGATTTATTTGCTTCAGAGCCCTCAGGAAGGATGCCTGAGGGGCCAGACCTTGGGCAACCAATTAAGGCTTAAAGTTTAGAGAGCACCCTAGGGGGTTATTATAAATAAATAATAAACTGGCACATACATTTTATATGCCAAGAGAATCCATACTAAAGAGCAGAAAGATAATTTTTTTTTTAATACATGTATTTTATTATTCTTCATTACATTATTTCCCCCCACCCACCCATCCGTGATAAGACAGAATTGATTTACAGAAAAGAATACAGAAAACACCAAAGCTCCTGGTAGTGGGAGAGATTTCAAGTAGGGAGAGAGAAGCTCTCTCCGTTCCTCTCCCGGTCTTTCCCC
>CAUYRH010038614.1:0-13115 GCA_963574655.1 Perodicticus potto | reverse complement strand
ATCTCATCAATGACCCATCTATCCTTCAGCATAAGGTTATTTAGCTTCCATGTTTTTGTATGAGTATGCAGATTCCTGTTGTTATTGAGTTCAACTTTTATTCCTTGATGGTCGGAGAAGATGCAAGGAATAATTTCTATTTTTTTAAATTTGCCGAGGTTAGACTTGTGACCTAAAATTTAATCAATTTTGGAGTATTTTCCATGGGTTGATGAGAAGAGCGTGTAATCAATTTTATTAGGATGAAATGTTCTGTAGATGTCTGTTAAATCCAGTTGTTGAATGGTTAAGTTTAAATCTAAAATTTCTTTACTTAGCTTCTTTTTGGAGGATCTATCCAACACTGGCAAAGGTGTATTAAAGTCTCCAACTACTATGGAGCTGGAGGAAATCAAGTTACTCATGTCTATTAGAGTTTTTCTTATAAATTGAGGTGCATTCTGGTTGGGTGCATAAATATTAATAATTGAAATCTCATCATATCGAGTATTACCTTTAACAAATATGAAATGTCCATCTTTATCCTTCCTCACTTTGGTTGGTTTAAAGCCTATTGTATCTGCAAATAAGATTGCAACACCTGCTTTTTTCTGTTTTCCAATTTGCCTGGAATATAGATGACCATCCCTTCACCTTGAGTCTAAATTTTTCTTTTAAGGTAAGATGTGATTCTTGTATGCAGCAGATATCTGGCCTGAGTTTTTGTATCCAGTCAGCCAACCTACGCCTCTTTAGAGGACAGTTTAAACCATTCACATTAATTGAAACCAATGATAAATCTTGAGAAGATCTAGTGGACATTTTTAATCCTTTTGTCACTGTGTGAGTTGGATTTTGATAAAAAGTTTCTGGATGAGTTTACTTTTGTGTTGGGGGATTACGCTGGTCGTTATGGAGAATAGGTCTGAGAATATCCTGAGGAGCTGGTTTAGTTATGGCAAATTTCTTCAACATGTGGATGTCATTAAAATATTTAATTTTTCCATCATAAATGAAGCTCAGTTTAGCTGGATACAAGATCCTGGGTTGAAAGTTATTTTGTTTTAGATTAAAAGCTGATGACCATTCTCTTCTTGCTTGAAAAGTTTGATCAGAGAGATCTGCAGTTTTTCTAATATTCTTCCCCTTGTAGGTTATCAATTTCTTGCATCTGGTTGCTTTCAAAATTTTCTCCTTCATATTTACTTTAGTGAACTTAATTATGATGTGCCTGGGGGATGTCTTGTTTGGGTTGAGTCGTGCTGGGTTTCTGAAGCTGTCTGCTATCTCAATTTTAGAATCTCTTGGCATGTCTGGAAAGTTGTCTTTCATAATCTCATCAATAAGGGATTCAGTGTCGTGTGAGGCTGCTTCATCACTTTCAGGGATCCCTATGAGGTGAATATTGGTTTTCTTTGAGTTATCCAAGAGCTCTCTGAGAGAGTGATCTGTTTTTGCCTTCCATTTCTCTTGCTCTTTGGAGGTTTGAGAACGTTTGAAAGCTTTGTCTTCCATGTCAGAAATCCTTTCTTCTGCTTGCTCCATTCTGTTACTGAGGGATTCTAACTGAATTTCTCAGATCTTTGAGGGCTGCAACTTCTTGTCTCAATGTGTCAAAATCTTTGGTCATTTTGTCTTTGAATTCGTTGAATTCTTGAGACATCTTTTGGGTCATCTTTTGAATTACTGCTTGAAATTCTAATTCCAGCTTTTCTTCCATTCTGTTGATCTTATTTGCAATCCAAATTCTGAATTCAATTTCAGACATCTCAGCCATTTGCCTATGCAGGAGATCTTGTGCTGTGTCTGCCTTGTTGTTACTTGGAGGTGTTGGTCAACTCTGATTATTCGTATTGCCAGAGTTTTTCTGTTGATTCCACCTCATGGTTGTTTTTCACTGTTGCGTCTGGTCCTTCAGGTGGTGGGCTCAGGGCCCTGCAGTTGTGAGGGAAGTTTTGGCTGGCAGTGGGCCTGCAGAGAGGCTGGCAGTCACCAGTGGAGTCCCTGGAAGAAGGCTGGCCTGTGGAGGACCCGTGGGTGACAGGCAGAGGCCCGCGCAGTTGCCAGGAGTGACCCTGGCTGGTGGCCTGGTAGTCACAGGTGGAGTCCCTGGCAGAAAGCAGACCTAAAGAAGCCTGGCAAGTTTGGGATGCAGGGCCAGGCGGTCGCCGGGGTAGTTCCTGGCTAGGGGCAGGCCTGCAGAGGCCTGGCAGGTGCCAGCGAAGTCCCTGGAAGAAGGCTAGCCTGCAGAGACCCCGTGGGTGCCAGGTGGAGGCCCGCGCAGTCACCGGTACTGTCCCTGACCAGGGGTGGACCTGCGGGGGCCCTGTGGTTGCCAGATGGAGGCCCACGCAATCGCGGGGTGTGTTCCTGGCTGGGGTGGGCCTGCAGAGGCCTGGCAGTTGCAGTTGAAGTTACTGGCCTGCAGAAGCCTGGCAAGCTCAGGGTGCAGGGCCAGCCACTTGCCTGCGGCTTCCCTGGCCGGAGGGGAGAAAGCCTCACCGCAGCCCCACCTGTCTTTTCCCAGTGGGGCTCTTGTTCCAGCAGGTGGGGGTGGGGGTGCTGCTCAGGGACTTCCTCCCTCAGTCTCAGCAGGGGTTAGGCTTCTGGTTCATCAGGTAAGTGGGGAAGGGTTTACAGTAAGTTCAGAATGGTGGGGAAAACTTTAGTTCAGTTTTTCTGCCTAGCAATAGAGTTTTCAGAATCATACCGGGGTGCTCAGGGGAAGCGCACCTCACTTCCCACAGCACTCTTCCATGGGATGAGACAAGAGGTCCACAGTTCACCGCTTGTCTGTAGAAAACTTGCAGGAGCAAAAGAGGAGAATAAAAAGAAAGGAAACAGAAAAGCAAGAAACTCAGAGCTGTCTTGGGGGAGGGGACAGGCACTCTTTCTTTCAGATTAATTTTGTACCTGAAGCGTGCATTCTTGGGGTTGCAGCCAGTCTCAGCAGAGGTTATCCGCAGAAATCACTTATCTCTCTCAGCTGGGCTCTCAGTATTCAGCTTAATTGCACAGTTTCTGGAGGTTATCTTCCCTTTTGGAAAGGAGCCTTTTTCGGAAACTGCTTCCAGTCAGCCATCTTGCTCCGCCCCCCAATTAGCTAATTCTGATACAGCTTATCCTTAAATTGCACTTTAAGAGACAATGGCTCAGAGTGTCAAAATCCAATAGACCATATACTAACATGTATGTATACATGAACCTCACGTTTGGCATGTTCATTTTATTAGAAAACTCAGAAGGGGACGTGCATCTTTGTAGTTGTACAGTGACTCCTATGCTAACAATTCTCATGATGATTTTATGTTTAATCCACATTTGAAAGAAGAAAAAATAGCATGGTTAAAGGACCAGCAAGTAGAGGACAAAGGAAGACAGGAAGGAACACAAACATGATTAAAAAAACAAGTCTTAGTCTATTTTTAAGTGAAGAATAGAAATCCTCAAAATATAGGCCATGAGCCACTGCTGGTCCAGGAATTGGTCGTTAATGATCTGAGCTAAGTCCAGAAAGTGAACAGAAGCCTTAGAAACTTTTTAAAAATTTTTCAGAGTAATTTTATGTCTATTCAATCTAACAATAATATTTTTTAAGAATGAAATATATATTTTTTATAGATCTCGTATTTTATTCCTTTCATTTTTCTACCAGTTTATTTTTATTCTGTTTTATAAAAGATCAATGTCTATGACAGGTTTAAAAGACCACAGGTAACCTGAGAAGCATTGGTGGACTCTAGATAGAAGAATCCAGCCTTTTTGGTCAGTCCAGGGAACCTCCTAACCCAGAGTTTGGATACAAAAAGGGCTTTCTGTGATAACATCTCAAAAGGTTTGGGGCCAGAACGAATGTATTGAATGAACATCCTTAAGTCCTCATCACTACCCATTCTCAATCTGTCAGCAATGAACCAATTTTTGTTTTTTGCAAATCTACCAACTTTTTAAGTTTATACTACCTTTTAGAATAACACATTGAGTAGCGTTTCTCAAAAGTTTATTTTCAACAGAGTAAAGAGGTTCTTTTTCACTTCTTTCTTTATAAATGCACTTCTTTCAGCTTTCAAAGAGATTCTTAAAATTTGTTATTTGTACATTTGGTGGTGAATGTCATCACTGTATCTGCACCCTATCTCTGTACTTTTGCCAACATGAAACTATTTTTTAGACTGTTCTCATAAGCAGGTCTTTCACCTGCTTTGTGCATCTTAGTGTTTGTCCCTGTTAGCTACCTAATGATTTCTTTTTTATATTTGGTAACAACAGTGGTAAGAAGCACAAAGCATCAGTAAATTATTACAGTCATAAATACATAGGACAGATACTATTTTGCAGTTTTCCTGCATCTTTTCGTTTTTCTGTTTGTTTGTTTTGATATGCAATTTGACTGTTTGTTTGTTTGTTTTTGAGACAGAGTCTCACTACGTCACCCTCAGTAGAGTGCATGGCATCACAGCTTACAGCAACCTCAAACTCTTGGGCTCAAGCGATTCTCTTCCCTCAGCTTCCCAAGTAGCTGGGATCACAGGTGCCCACCACAACACCCAGCTATTTTTTTGTTGTAGTTGTCAGTGTTGTTTAACTGGCCCTGGTCAGGTCAAACCCGCCAGCCCTGGTGTATGTGGCTAGCACTGTAACCACTGAGCTATAGGAGCCGAGCCATTGCTTTGAGTCTGACAGAAGTCAAGTCAAGAGACATCTTTACCACTTCTTTGAGAACTCAGTCAATATGTAACAGAATAGGGTCTTTATTTTATTGTTTGGGATTCATTGAGCGTACAAAGAATTAGGCTACCCTGATTGCATTTGTTAGATAAAGTCCCTCTTATAATTGTGCCCCACCCCCAAGAGGTGTGCCATATATCATGACTCCCATCCCCCTCCCTCCTCATCTCTCCCCTTTGCTCATTCCCCTACCCTCCCCCTTGTATTAGCTCACCTTCTGCCTTCATATTAGAATTAAGTACATTGGATTCTTGCTTCTCCATTCTTGCGATGCTTTGCTAAGAAGAATGTGTCCCACTTCCATACAGGTTAACACAAAAGATGTAAAGTCTCTTATCTTTTTTAGTGGCTGAATAGTATTCCATAGGATACAAATACTGCTTGTTAATTCATTCCTGGGTTGGTGGACATTTAGGCTGTTTCCACATTTTGGCAATTATAAATTGAGCTGCGATAAGCAGTCTAGTGCACATGTCCTTATGATAAAAGGACTTTTTTTTTCTTCTGGGTAGATGCCTAGTAATGGGATTGCAGGATCAAATGGGAGGTCTAATTTGAGTTCTTTGAGGATTCTCCATCCATCCTTCCAAAAAGGTTTTATTAGTTTGCAGTCTCACCAGCAGTGTAAAAGTGTTCCCTTCTCTCCACACCCACACCAGCATCTGCAGCTTTGAGACTTTGTGATGTGGGTGATTCTCACTGGGGTTAGATGATATCTCAGGGTACTTTTAATGCATGTTTCTCTAATTATTAGGGATGATAAGCATTTTTTCATATGTTAGTCATTCATCTGCTATCTTCTTTACAGAAGGTTCTATTCATGTCTCTTGCCCAGTGATATATGGAATTGTTGGGTCATTTTTTTGTTGATTAAATTGAGTTCTCTATAGAGCCTAGTTATCAAGCTTTTGTCCAATTCATAATACACAAATATCTTTTCCCATTCTGAAGGTTGTCTGTTTGCTTTGGTTGTTGTTTCCTTAGTTATACAGAGCTTTTCAGCTTAATTAAGTCCATTTTAAAGTCCTCTTCATAAAATCTTTTCCCAGGCCAATATCTTCGAGTCTTTTCCCAGAACTTTCTTCAAGGATTTTTATTGTTTCATGCCTCAGATTTAAATCTTTCATCCATCTTGAATTAATTTTTGTTAAGTGGTTAGAGGTGCAGATCCAGTTTCAGTCTTTCACATGTGGTTATCCAGTTCTCCCAACACCGCTTACTGAATATGGATTCTTTTCCACAATGTACATTCTTGTTTGGTTTATCAAAGGTCAGGTGGCTATAATATGTTAGTTTCATCTCATGGTTTTCTATTCAGTTCCAAATGTCAATGTCCTTATTTTTGTGCCAATACCATGCTGTTTTGATCACTGTGGCCTTGTAGCATAGCTGAAAGTCTGGTAGGGTGATTTGTTTTTATTACAAAGAATTGCCTCAGTTATATGAGGTTTCTTCTGGTTCCATGCAAAATGAGGAATTATTTTTTTGAAATCAGCAATCTCTATGTTCCTTCTTCTGAACTTATTTGCCTTTGGTGATTGCCTGATTGCTGCCTCAGCATTCAGACCCTGATGCATTGGGATTTTAAAGCTCACAAGAATCCTTCAGAAGCAGGTCTCACGGTACCCCTTGACTCCATTTCCTGTGGAGTGTGGGAGTCCCTCAGCCTGTCCCAAGAGAGGAGTTCTGATTATGGAAGGTGGAATTAAGATGGCTGCACTTTAGGCCCCTGCTAACACCTTCTCCTGAACTTCCCACAATGGCAGCCCCTTGGCCACCAAGACCTTCTCAGTATGGCTTCCTCACCAACCACCAAACCTATGGCAAGTCCACTCTAACTGGCATTCAAATCTGGTTGCTGTATACCGTTTGAGTCTGTCACTCTTCCAAGCTTGCCACTCAACACACAAATTCCTCCAACAACTGAAAACTCTGGAAAGGCTTCCTCCTATCCCAGACCTCCAGGGGCCCAAGCAATCCCAGCCAGTTGATATCACTTGCCTAATTCATTAGATTTCTACTGCTCCAGATTATACACTGTATCCAGCTCACCACCTCATCATTGTGCTCCCTAAGCTATGACTCTGGGTAAGGTCCCTGCACCAGGTAGGGTTGGGTTCTCTCTTTTTCCCCATTCGTTCTAGGAGAGCTCTGCTGAACAATCCTTCTGGTCTGCCATCTTGCTCCACCCCCCCCATCACATCTTTTGAATAATAATTCTCTCCCTTACTGAAGACTTGTAGTCTAAACAGCACTAAGGTTAAATGATAAACATGTTCTTTACAGTTCCTGCTTCCCAGTTAGTATATCCCTTGGTGGTACCCTGAAGTTTTGTTTTTGCTCTGTAAGTATTGCCAACAATAACCTTTTCCCTTTCCAAATTAAACATGGTGTTTATAAAAGATGTAGGATGGAGAACCTGGAAGTATGAATCTGCACATATGATGGGTAAAGACACAATAATAGCAACCACTTTCTTAGCTGCCAAGATCCCTTGCCAGGAAGAATGAAAAATGAGAATTGCTTTCCCCACAAAAAATTGTATCCCCTTTTAAAAAGAGAATGAAGTCGATTTTTAAGTATCCAAATTTGTTCTGTGGTACATAAAAGTTATAAGTTGAGGTATACACAAAATTCATTCACTACGTTTTCTTAACATTTTTTTTTTTAAAATCCAATTTAAGACATTGTCTCATTCGATCAGTTAATTATACTACTCTGACAGTTTATAGGCAGTTCAGGATAACCCTGGTTTTGCCACTAAAATGGATACCTATTAGTTCTGTGAAATGGTGAAACTTCCTATGCTTTAGTTTCCTCATCTGTAAAATGGAGATAAGAACAATGCACAGTAAGCAGAATTTCGAGAGGACTGTACAAGTGCATAAAGTAGATAGCACAGTGCCTGGTACAGAGGACACATTCATTGCCAGTAAACTCTCCATTATCAGCATTGGTATTATTCTCAACAAGAAAGACTCTAAAGTCACTGAAATAAAACCTGGAGAAGTTTTCAGAATTTTCTCACTGCAATAAATACTTCCACTAAGTAGATAAGTGACAATCTGCCAGGAAGGCAGCTGGCTAGAGGAACTGACCTCTGGAGTCACCCACATCCAGGTTATCTGACATGATGAAACTGTGCTCAAAATCAGAACTTTTATTAAATTCCAATGGTATCTTTGGAGAAAAAGAACTGCCTGTCTTCAATTAGTTAAAGGAATTGTAATAATGATGACAATTTCTCTTAGTGTACTACATATATTTGTTTCAACAATCATTTGAGGAAAGGTTAAGTGGAGCAAATAAAACTAAAATTACAGGACATCTTTATAAAACTAGATGGCGTTCATCCAAAATGCCTTTCCTGGAACAAACTGTAACAACTTGATTTACTCCTGCCCTTCCCTATCAAGCTATATTTAAGTATCTAGAACCATTTCCATTATAAACTGTTATCAGCAGGATTTGTCATTTTACCTGCTAGCCTGTTTCAGAGTTTATATATAAACATCTCAATCAAACTAAAAAAAAAAAAAAAGCTATTGTTCTGTAAATTTAAAAACTTCCTTCAATAAAGGATAAGAGTACAAGGAGGGAAAAAACAGAAATACCAAAAAAGTAATGATTACACACAGAAAATAAATCATCCACCATGATATAAAAAGCAAAATAAGATGCAGTTCAAGAAATATGTGCCACCAAAGTTTACATAAATCTAGTGGTGATTATATCATGATTCATAATAATTTGAAAGTGAGTGAGTATCCAAAAATCAAAGAATAGGTAAGTTATGGTCCAGGTTTATTATAGGGTATTAAGTAGCCATCACATGCTATTCCCAAATAATTGTTAATAACATGGAAAAATGTTCATGAAATAAGTAGAAATATACACTACAAAATGATATGTACAATATGAACTTAACTGGGTTTTAAACTATATAGTATATAAACACAAATAAAATTGTAAAGGAGATATGCTAAAATGTTCGTAGTAATTATAGGGTAGCAGGAAAATTTAAGTTCCTTATATTTTTTCAAATCTTCCAAGTGGTCTACAATGAGCTTGCGTTACTTTAGTAATCAGAAAAGAAAGGCTTCAATATGGCTCAGTGTCACAGAGAAATACAGAAACAGTAATACAGGGAAAAAAGAATAAAGGTTGGCCTCTCTCTCTTATTACAACTTCTGTGCTTCCCTTATAAATCTGTCTTTAATCATCAACTATTTTGACATTTGAAAATCTTATTTATACTGTGGATTTGTGAAGTACCCAATCAAAAACTTTCATTTATCAAAGACAGCTTTGCAAAAAAAGTGGCATTGTGGCTACCCACATAGTATTACCAACACCAGCATCTCAAGAGTCTAAACTACCCAAGTATCACCCATTACATGGGCACCTCTATGGGATAAAATATAGATTCAGGATACGCTTAGTAAGAGAACTATAAAAAATAAAATTGAAGCAGAGATGGGATGGCACATGAAAATTAACTTCAATCTGTTGAGTTGCTTAACATTATATTTAACACTTTAAGGATTCAACAGTCATTAGCCTAAAGAGAATATTCCCAAATGGAATTTTGACATATGTTTAAATCAAACACAAATATAAAAAGAATTCAGAGTCTCAGGCTGTCTCCGGGCCTCTCTCACTTCTACTGGAAACAAACACCCACACACACATAAGAGTTCATAACAGATATCATTTCTACTTTTTCTATAAAGAAACTAGAATGGATTCTATTAGAATAACAATTTTTACCTTTTTCGTCAAGATAAGATTCTTTAAAAACTGGCATGTCCACCATGCATCAGCTACTGTTCAAAGGACTCCCACATGTATATGTCCTGTCTTCATCTTCCCCTTTTAGCCAATGTTAGGGAAATTCAGTCCATTTTGGATACACCGTCACAACCAACTCCATCGATCTAAGTTCTTTGAGGTAAGGACCATTTTTTTGTTGTTGTTGTAGTTGCCATTGTTGTCTTAGCTGGCCTGGCCTAGATTTGAACCTGCCAGCTGGCACCCTACCCACTGAGCTGTGGGAGCCGCTAAGAACCATTCTTATTAATCTCCATATTCCTAACAATTACCCAGTGCTAGAAAGGGCAGGGTTTTGATTAAATGAATAATAATAGCTTCTCTATCTTAGTTTTTATTTCCTTCAAACTTTGCCTCAAATGTCATATGTGTGAAGTCCTTCATAACTTACTGATCTCCAAACTTATGTATTTAGGAACAACTATTTAAACAAAAATTTTAAGAGATGCTGAGATACCATGGAATAGTATGCAGCCATAAAAAGATGGAGAGTTTATATCTTCTGTAACAACCTGGATGGATTTGGAGAACTCTCCTAAGTAGCAAAAGAATGGAAAAGCAAGCATCATGACATCATGTGTCCTCAGTACTAAGTTGAAACTAGTAGATTAAATATCACCTGTTCACATGAGAAAAAAAATTAAATTCAAGAAGCAGGGAAGGCAAGGGGGTTCCGTAAGTTCCCACACAGTTGACACCATGCATAGGCATACGGCACACTTCCTGGGTAAAGGACACGACTACAACTCTGACCTGACTTCACAAATGCAAACCAAGTAACTAATCATACATACCCTCACGTTTATCTGAAATTTTTTAAAAAGATACTAAGAATGGAAGAGATACAAAGCCACATCTAAATACAGTAAAACCTCCATAGTTGACCACCTCTGTACACTGACCACCTCCTTAAGTTGATCTAATTTTCACAGACCAGACACGCACCACAAGTACATACAAGTGTCAGCAAAGTAGGCCTAGTTCCTTATGTTGACCACTTCCACATGTTGACCAGTTTGTTACAGTCCTTGGGGTGGTCAGCTTACAGAAGTTTTACACTAATATCATTATACTGAGAAGTCATAAACAAGAATCTGACAACAAAACATAAAATAGTTTTTCATTCCTTAGGGTAAACAAAACAGAGTTACAAACTCTACAAAAACTATTGTTTGATGATCCTCAAATTTCATAATCCAGCCAGAGAAGATTCAATGACATTATAATCCCTAAATCAAATAGAAATCAGGTTGGCTGAAAGCCCTATTCCCTAGTTAGTGCCAAGGAAAACTAGCTTGAACTTTCAGTGATAAAATAATGAGTAAATTCTTAGAATCCTGAAGAGAGAAAGAGATTCTCGAACATAACTTCACAGGCAAATTATATCACAGTCATTTTAATTTTTATTAGCTTATGGTTATCTACTTGGAACAATTGTGTTCTTTATATGAGGTATTAAAAATTATATTAATACATATAATTATATTTTCCTAAAATTTCCTCAACATAATTAATGCACAAATGAGGCAAAACTTCTATTTTACAAGGTGCTCATGTAATAACAATTATAACATCTGAAAGAGCTTAAAAATAAACTTTTCTCCCTGTTTCTTACTGACAAGATTAAAATCAATGCTGCTAAATGAAAAATAGAAAATGTGGATCAAACAAGCAAAATACAAAAGAGAAGAATGAGAAAAAAAAAACCAAGAAGTAAATATTTTCTTGGCACAGTTTGCTCCATTTTCACAAAGCATTTCTACAATTCTTTTAAAACCAGGTGCCACTGCTAATTCTGTGATCAGATTACTTTCCCACTCGCTACCCTGAGAGTGGCAAAGTCATATCTGCCTCCTCTTTGGTCTTCTCTTGGGTTCTGAGTCTATGGAAGTGCTGCAGGTATGGTAAAGTCGTTAAGAACCCAAGCTCAGCTGTCAGTGCTTTGTTTAAATCCACCCTTCCATGCCTGCTTTCTGCCATCATGGCCAAGGCACTTTAACGCCACTGCCTAAGGCCAAAATGGCATATATGCTGTAACACACGTGCACATACACAATTTTACACAATTCGCTTTTATTTATTAAAAGAAACATTGGAATGATGAAAAAAAGCTCCATGAGTGGTTATTTACACAGAGAATAAGGGTTCAGAGTGGAAATATAAAAAATAAAATATAAAACTATTTTTAAAACAAACACCTATACAGTTTTCACCACTGGCCCAATCTGAATACTGAATAAACACTGCAGCTCATTAAAACATGTGAAATACTCTATTAAATACATAATTCATAATTTCATACAGAACCATTATCCAAAAAAAAAAAGCAGACCTAATTAATCATAATTGGCAATAACTAGGGCAAGAAGCACTGACCAGGTATTCTGAAAACTGTCAAAAATTAAAGAATTAAACGTTCATCTTGCTTTTCTAGCATGAATAGTATTTCAGAGGAACTAAGAAGCCACAGCTGATGACAAGAAGTGATTTTTGCACAAGAAGTTTAGGAAATAAATGTGGAAGGAATAAGAGAATTAGAAAATTCACAATTTTTTGATACACATGAAAATAGCATATTTGAAAATATCAAATGAAAAATCAATGAAAAGCATGATAATGAGGACAGCAGGCTGCCACAACCTGAACATATTAATCAATTGGGACAGCCAGACACTAATGACTTCATGCTATCTTTTGATGGAATGCGTTGTGAAGTACACAGCATTTTCAAAGACGCACTTGGAAGAAACAATGAACTTGATCCTATTTAACCTTTTTGTTAACGTCCAATTTATAGGAAATATAGGAGATAGTGGAACTAGTTAAATGATGCTACCAAGGACCAACAAGGTGAAAAAAAAAACGTTCAGAATGTGGGACATTCTCTGAGATAACTGTTAGAGTTGTCGATGTCACTAAGAAAATAAAAGGGAGAGAACATAAAGAAAGAAGTCAGGCAAAAAATAATATACTCTACGAAATTTGTTTGTTTGTTTTTGGTGTAGAACATTTATTTATTTTTTCCAGGAAACACTCAAAGTTTAGGTGAGTGGGAAATAATTTTAATAAAAAAATTGTACATTTTCTTCCCACATATCCTGCTTTGTATTAGGAAATTACATTGTGATTCATTTCACTACAAGTAAAATATTACAAAATATTTACAGGAATATATTAAAAATAACTCAAAACACAAAAGGCAAGATTAAATAAACTGGGTTTTCAGAAATCTCTACTCCAGTGTCCACAGCACACAAGAAGAGAGTCAAAACAAATAAAGAACTAAGATCCCCCTGAACACAAATTTCCAAAGAACTGGAGAAGGGGAAGAAATGGTATGGAAATGGTGGTGTGACAGGGAATGGATGTTAGCAGCACTGCTTCATCAATCTATTCTGAATGAAATACTCTCTCTTATATGCAGTAAGTTCTGAACGAGGCTAAACTTTAGGATATTCCTTGAACTGAAATTAGAAAATACCCTGACAATAGAAGTAGCTCTTTCAGCTAAGTTTAACAAGAGCCTCTTTCTTCATAGGCCACTGTTGTGAACAGGAGCCTGGGCTGGCATCAAAAGT
>CAUYRH010038613.1:0-75081 GCA_963574655.1 Perodicticus potto | reverse complement strand
GCCTTGGTGTCTCCTTCACTTTACACTTAGGACTAAATGTGGAACCCCCATTTCCTATGCCTAGGTCAATTTCCTGTGAATTTCCTAGGCCTCAATTCCATGAATGGACTGTATCCATTCATTGATACACTCATTCACCTTACCCCGGCGGAAGGGACTGTATTCATTCATTTCCTGGCCAAGGAACCCATACATCTATATATACCCTGAGACTAAAGGCCTAACGGAGGAGACGGGGAAAGACCGGGAGAGAAACGGAGAGAGCTTCTCTCTCCCCACTTGAATTCTCTCCCTCTACCAGGAGCTTTAGTGTTTTCTGTATTCTTTTCTGTAAATAAATTCTCACTTACCACTGGGGGTGGGGGGGGGAAATAATGTAATGAAGAATAATAAAATACATGTATTTTAAAAAAACAAAAAAAACTACTAGGTACCCAGCACCCAACCAAAAGGAACAGCCTTTCTTTTTGAGGACACTGGGGTGCCACTTGGTGATCCTGTGACCACACTTCTTAGCAGCCGTACAGCAAAGATGATCAGTGAATAAAAAACAGAGCTGCTTCTCCACATCATTCTTCTTCTCACCCCGAAAGCATGCTCCTTTCTCTCCTGCTTGGGGCAGGCCTAGGTCACTCATTTTTATGTGCAAGTTACATACTTGGAACCAAGCTATGCATTGAGATTGAGATGAATATCAAGCAAAACTTAATTTCAAATTATGTAGTACCTATAGTTTCACTCTGAGGGCTTTTCTTGTGATTAATTCACAATCTTAAAGAAAATCAAAATCTGTGCCCAGGTTTGAGACATATATAAAGCTCCTAGGTGGGACCACCCTCCTAATAGTTCATATCCGAGACAAAGATATTTTTCACACTACTTAAGAAATACTAATTATTCTATTACCCTCTGATGGAAGCAGAGACTGGAGTGATACTCTTGGAAAATGGACACATGGACGTCAAGCCAAGGAACAGATACAGCCACTAGAATCTCAAAACCTTCAGAACCTTCAGAAGGAGCCAGCCCTGATCACTCCCTGCCATTAGCCCAGTGAAGCTGACCTTGGACTTCTGACCTCCAGAATCTTTAAGAGAATAAATATGGTGTTGTAAGCCACTCAATTTTTGGTAATTTACTCCAGAAAAATAGAAAACAAATATGCCATCTTTATGGACCCACAGGTTCTTCACTATGAGAAGCAGCAAGAAATTCTGTCAGTGGGTTCCATTGCAAATTATGTAGATTAACTTCATTCAAAAGTCATTTTACACGCAGGAGGTAAAATATCACAGGAAGCAAAAAATAGCATTTGGTAAATTTTTAAAATTACAACTTATCCAAAAGGTATTTGCCATGGCTAAAGACAGTCCTTGCGGGGCAATTGGTCTTTAAATAGAGAAAATAATGATCCAAGTTTCAGATTCCTGCATTAGGGTTTATTACATGCAATGTCTAGGTTATATTAAACTCCTGGAAATCAGGGTTTATAATGAAATGACTGACAGACCCTTAACTTTAATGGCCTTTCCAAGTACTGCAATAGTGGGCATTACTTTTTAATGTTATAAAATGATGGTTAAAACACTACAGAATTTTCTCAAGACAGATAAGCAGGTGTTCAAGAGAGCAGAACTATTTAAACTCCATTGATTTATGGTCTATCTCATATTGAAGGCCAAAAGTTTTATTGAATTCCCACAGTTGCTACTCTGAATTTAATTTTCCAAAATAGTAGAACTATTTTAGGGTGCCCCATATATATTAATTTCTTCATTTTAACATGTGTGCTTCTGTATTCTTAAAGTTAGTAGGCATAATGAAATAGAACTCATAGCCAAAAGTGAAAGTTATTCTGTGTTTTCCTTTTATTGGTTGGCTTTTCAAAGTACATTGTGTGCAATAAAACCCAATTCATAGCGACTAAATCATATAATCTATGAACACAGGTCCCCAACTAGTCGTTTAAGCAATGCTATATTTCTGTCACTCTTTAGAATCGTGAATATGATATAACTTCTTAACGGGAAAGAAGGTAAACCATGTTTCACAGGCCTTCTCCTCTCTGGTTGCTCTTTTAAACTACCCTCAGCTCAGAATCTCCAATCTCTGTGCTACTTCACTAAAACTAAGGTGACCATCAGAAAACAACCAATAAACTATCAACTATTTTATATACTCTATTAGCATTTTCTGCTGGTTCACATAAAAATCAACACTCTTGGAACTGTAAGACCCAACCCTAATGATTTAGGGAAACTTATATTTACTGTGCAATAATACAGAAATACCATTAGGTCTCAAAATCAAATGACATCAGAAAGAACTAGAAGCAAAATAATTACTATTATTTAGATGCATGGATACCAAAGTGTTTGCTATCCCAATTTAGCTCTAGTACTGACTGTAATAGCAACAAATGACTCTTGGGAGAGGAATGATTTGCAGGTGGGTCAGGCACACAGCTTACACACACCCCACTTTGCTTTCCTCTCTGTATTACCAGGCACTTATAACAAATAAGTCAAATCCAGAGTGTCAGAACCATACCAAGAATAAAAACAGCAACATGATGATCACAAACTAAAAAGCTTAGCCAGCAGTTCAGAGAACCTTAAAACACACCCTGTTCAATCAATAATTTCTACCCATGTGTTTGATTAATTATGTCAAAATCCAAGAAAATTACTTAAGACATCTCTTTAAAAATAGTTATCAATATAAAGTTGTTTGAAAATGCACTTAAGCGACATGCAAAGCCAGGGTGTTCTATGATACTCTTTTGACAAAAATTGTTTATCTCATTTTTTTTTTTTTTTTTTTGAGACAGAGCCTCAAGCTGTCACCCTGGATAGAGTGCTGTTGCATCACAGCTCACAGCAACTTCCAATTCCTGGGCTCAAGCGAGTCTCTTGCCTCCACCTCCCAAGTAGCTGGGACTACAGGTGCCCACCACAACGCCCGGCCATTTTTTAGTGTCATTGTTGTTGGGCGGGCCCGGGCTGGATTCGAACCCGCCAGCTCAGGTGTACGTGGCTGGTGCCTTAGCCCGTTGAGCCACAGGTTCTGAGCCTGTTTATCTCATTTAATCAAAATCAATCTGCTTCATTGAGATTTCTCATGGTGCATTCACTCACTTCCAAATGCCAAACTATTGAGTTGAAATGGATACCTCAGGTTTTGAATGAATAAAGGAAGCTGCAGAATATTGCATAAGTTGCTTCTTAGATCTGAAAAATGTAAAGATTGTCCATTTATGTATAATATTATATTCATTGTTTACAAGATTGTGGTTTTAGTGTCTTTAAAAGTATCATTCATTGAGAAGCATGAACTTTTCTTCTATAAACATAGCTGTTATTTAACCAAACTCACCTGAGCTTGTGTTCCCATTTGCTTTATCAAATAAAAAGCATGCCCATGGAGCAGAGGGAGAAGATTAAACATAAGAGACGCTGGAATTCTAACCCTAAGACTTCTCATCTGTTACTGAAAAATTCTGCATTTTTGCCAACTAACAATACTGTCAGCTGACTTGAGTTATAACAAATCTTTTCACCTAACATCCCTCCCTTTTCCAGGAAATTCCTATATTTAAGTTCCCTAAAATAATCCTACAGGTTCAACGTTCTGTTTGGATACTTATTGACAATAGAGTTTTCTAACTTCGTGAGCTTCACAACATGCCTTTCCTCTCAAGTAAAACTGGTTGACTTTGACCATGTTAAGTTTCTTATTTCTTGACCTTTAACTTGGAGTGATCAGGGATGCAAGAGAGACTGGCTGACCTTCTCATTTTGAAAACATATAGAAAAAAATAGAACAATTCCAGTGGGGTTATACTCTAACTCAAAGAAGTACATACTTACATAATGATTCTGAAATTTAAAACTGGGACAAGCATGTGCTTTTAAATCTTCTAATTAAAAAATGAAGTCCCGGGCTCAGCACCGGCCACATACACCAGGGCTGGTGGGTTTAAACCCAGCCTGGGCTTGCCAAACAACAACAACTACAACCAAAAAATAGTGGGGTGTTGTAGCAGGCGCCTGTAGTCCCAGCTACTTGGGAGGCTGAGGCAAGAGAATCGCTTAAGCCCAAGAACTTGAGGTTGCTGTGAGCTGTGATGCCACGGGCACTCTACTGAGGGCAACATAGTGAAACTCTGTCTCCAAAAAAAAAAATGAGGTCCTGGACAATCTGTATTAATAATAGTACATTTAAATAGCAAGTGTGTGAGAGGCTGATTTCTTCTTTGGCACTGTAACTTATTTTGAAGAACAATGGTTGGACAGATAAATATAGATATAGATATAGATATAAATGTTGTAAATGGTGGCTATTCTTTGAATCACTTGGCTATGAAAGTCTACAGTATTTCCCTGAGAGAGACAATTCCTTTTGGGGGGAAAGCTACTTTAACAGCCTATTAGCATCCAAAATATGGGGTTCATCATCCAGATGAAATAGGTTTAAAGAAAGAAGACTTACCTTACTCTGTGTAATAAAGTACTACAGTATTTGGAGGTATCCCCCCACGCTTTGAGAAAAGAACTGGGATCATCGTGAAAGTAGAAACCAGAAGTGCCAAGAATGAAGGAACCCAACAATGGGGCACATGGCATGTTACACAGAAGGGCGTGCTCATGCAGGATTTGCAGATAAATCTCCAAGAATAAGGCTACCATTTAAAGAAGCTTCCTATTTATGCAGCATGGTCTCTTCACTATCTCCTAAACTCTGCCCTCTTCAAGTAGAGACACTGACAAAGCAAGGTCATGCCCAAGGGGAAGCTGAAGTGATTCATCCCAGAGAGTGGAGAAGGCCCTGGGCTGTAGCTCAGTGTAAAGGTGGCTGGGGCTCCCTGAGCCTCTTCTCTCTACTCCTCCTGGCTTCTGGGAGGCTGGGTTTCTGCTCTGGGCCATCCTGCCCTTTGCCGCAATAGGCAGCACTCACTGACTTTCAGCCCAACCAGCTTCATCTTTCTTCTAGGAACTTAGGATTTCTCAGAAAATAAACTCTGTCTCCTTCTTTCTAACCCCTGTGTTTACTTTGGTGTTGCCAATTTCCAGCTTGGCTCAGAAGGCTTGGAGGGATACATCCTTCTACTGCCCTTATCAAGGAATGAGCAAGTTCCTTAGCCCATCTCGCATCATGACCCCAGTCCGGGGAAAAATTCGGAGGGCATGACCTCCTTGCAGCTCCTGCGGCCTGCACCTCCTTCTGCCTCCTCTATCCAGAGGCCCACCCACAGGAGCCAGAGAAGCAGGTTTGGGGCATTCACTTTCTCTACTTGGGTCTTCTTCTTTGGCCCTACTTTAGACATGCAATTTTCTGTGGTCTCATTTACCAGGCTTGCCTCTTAATGTATTAGAGAGGTAAGTAAAGGAATTTGGAAACTTTCCATCTCTCCCTGAGATGCTTACATTTCAAGCCTATGACTTTGCTCTGATTTCAAGTGTCCCCTGAAGGGGATAAGAAGCTGAATATAGAATATTTTTCTCCTTTGAATTTCTGCTACAAAAATTCTAACCCTACCCCGCTCCAAGGCAAATGGATACTTCAAGATAACCAGACAGAAGGCCATGTACAGGAAATATAACACCCTCTTTACAGTAACATTCTCTCTTGGGAGCCCAACATGTTTTCTTGAGCTCTGGTGTGCATCTCGGGGTATGTGGTTGTATAATGGGAAGCAACGGGACTGTGCAGTTGGAATTTTTCTCATGCCTCATATGTAGTACTATGCATTATTTTAATGTTTTAATTAAACTCTTTGTACTATAGAAAGGGCTTTTGCTGCTTTATGCCTTGTTCTCAACTCCATGCATGCCACTCTCAGTGAATGTTTATTAACATGAAAGAATAAATGAATGAATTACTACTGAGTTTGATTCAATAAAATCCATCCATGATTCTCCATACTCATGACCCTCCTAGGTGTTGAAAAATAATTTTCATGATAAATCATTTCTTCAGGACTTAACACTTGATCTATTACAATGAAAATGTCTTCTTAACTGATAATATACATATTTTAAATCATGTTAATGTATTTTCTAGCCATATACATGACATTAACATAATTACTTAGATACATAAATTTTTTTTTTTTTTTTGGTTACAGTTTTTTTGGCTGGGGCTGGGTTTGAACCCACCACCTCTGTTATATGGGGCTGGTGCCCTACACATTGAGCCACAGGCACCACCCAGATATACAAATTTTTATGTGTACTTTTTTTGATCATTAACTCCTGAAAATAAATAATTTGACCAAATACTGTACAATTTTAATAAGGAGAAAATATATCCATCTAGTTTTTAGAAGATTGGGATAAATTAAATAGCTACTTTTAAAGAACTGTTGTATTCTATCTCACAGGTTGCCATCTTATTTCAAAGTAAAATTACTCTTAAGTTTCTGTTAGGTAGCAATATTTTCTTGGAATAAAAAGAACTGCTTTATAAGAGAATGAGAAAAACTCAATTGACTTTTAAATAAAAATATACTTTGAAAGTGTCTTAGAAATTACAATTCATAGAGATTTTATGAATTCATAAATTACGATTCATGGAGACTTTGAACTCATCCTAACCTGGATGAGTTGAAACCTGTTCTTCTTAGTAAAATACCACTCGATTGGAAAAGCACGTATTCAATGTACTCAATGCTAATATGAAGCCAGTAGACTAATACATGTCCACACAAGAAGAAAACTCAATTCAACTCAAGTTGGGGGGAGAGGGAAGAAGGGAAGGGGATTGGTGTGTTCCCTCCTAATGGGCACAAAGTAAGGGGGTATGGCACACCTCCTGGGTGTGGGACACAGCTACAACAGGGACTTTACCTAATAAGCGCAAACATTGTAAGCTAATCATTTGTATTCTCATAATAATCTGAAATTTAAAAAAAGAAATTCCTATTCAATCATAACCTGTCATCCCTGAAAGTGCGTATATATAACTTCTCTCTCTCTCTCTTTCTGTTTCTTCTTCTCTCTCTTTTGAGGTTAATTAATCTAAAATTTAAAGTTTCCCTGGAACCCTGAAAAACAATTCTTGCTTAGCCAATAAGAAAGGGGGGGGGGGGTGAATTATTGGACATTCATAATGCTCAAATGATAAAATATATCCAAGTGTTTTCAAAGCTTAACCATTCTCCAAAAATAGTAACCAGACTTTCTGGCAAGGTATCACTTCACCAGAGTTATGATTCCAGGAGACACATATGACCTTATTCAATTATTTATGCACAGAAAAAGATACTTTCCACTGTATTGGCAAGTTTTTTTCATACTCTATTTAGTCTCAAAATGATACTTGGCCAGGGGGTTTTCCTTCTTCTACTAGTCTGCTATTTCTCATTTCTACAGGCCACTCTAATCATCTTTTTAGCCAGCTTGGAGATTAATGATTGTGCATGATGTTTAATACCTATCCCAAATAGTCCAGGATAGATGGCAGTAACTTTAGAGTAATTTAGACATCTTGAAATCACTGACCTATAAAACCATCAGTTCATCCAACTCTGACATCATTAAGTAAGACTATTCTTTTTATCAGTGAAATCACTTAGTGCATTTTGACATCTGCCCTCCTAACTCCTGTGTAGAGTGTTCTATAAACTGTATAAATTATTACCAAGGGATGTTATGAAAAAATAGAAGAGTAACAATCAGGCTCTTGTGCTCTTCCATGCATGTAAACCTACCCATTATTGAATTTAAGTATTGTTTCTTTTTCATTTTCCTTAAATAACTATATATGAAGCTGCCTTCTGTTCAGAGAGAAAACAGAAAAATCCAGTCCAGAACAAGGACATTTCCTAATCAACATGTGAGTCAAAAAACAAACAAACAAAAAAAAACCAAAAGGAATCTAGGACTTATAAGAACTAAAAAGCTAAAACCTAAAATGCAATCACCTAAAAGCAGGAATACTAATTCTTATTAAATTTTATTATGTTTAAATTTTAATCTGAATCAGGTACAACATGGTCATTGCCTTAGCATTCATCTTGAAAACCAGTTAGAAAACCTAGAGATGGTACTTTGTATTCTTAACGTGTTCTGGAAACCTTCATGTTAGTTCTTTCAATCCCAACCTCTTGTTGGGAAGCAGCCCAGAATCTAAAAATCAGACAAGTTTGTCTAAGCAAGATTCACATTCTCAGTGTGTATCACTCGGTGACAATACAAGAAGAAGAACTTGAAGGACTATGTGAGAGACAGAAAATAAGAAAAGCTATTTGACTACAATGACTCTGAGTCAGCCCGCCCCATCAATTGTACATTCAGCTCTTTATGAAACAAATGTGTTGTTTCTTTGCTTTTGTACACAGACATGTCTTGAAACATTCAAGAGGAACCACACAGAGTAACTGGAAATCAATCATGTCAACATCATTCCCTGCTTATTTCTAAACCAGAGGCTGGAATTCAGCTAACCTAAACCTTTCTCTGAACATTAATATAACAGTTGGCCACGTGAATAAAAAAAGGATTCCAAGAGTAATGAAAATGAAAATATAGTCCATGACACTGATCTAAGTTCTGACAGACACTTTTGGTCAGCATAACATATGAGCTCAGAAATGAAGTTCCAGCCGTGTACTTTTCGGAAAAGACTTCCTCTATAAATAAAGTTGTTATACAAAATGACTTGCAGCATCAGACCCTAAGCATCCTGGCCAATAATAAATCGTACATTAATGGAAACTGACTATTTCTTACATGTCCCCGTGAACTAATAGACTAAACATCTGAGGCATCTGGAATTACTTGTTCTGCTACAGGCTGTCATACACTTTATCATCCCCAGGGACCATTTGGATGTGGCTCGTACTCTTAAAAGGCCCAATCATGCTGCGGCTGAACTATAATTCCCATTTTGAGTAGCAGCAGCATTTGTTGAACATCAGGACAGGTGAGAAGAGAAGGGGTTCGAAGAGAACTACTTATCATGCTCAAACAAAATGCACAGAAGAATGGGAGCGATGCATTATTTTTAAATTCTGTCTGGCCAGTATGTCAGGATTGATCGAAGGATCTAGCAGCAGTGAGCAGAGTCAAGTCCGCCTTCAGAGCTGAAGAGGCAGTTGTCCACTCTACCCCTTCTCCACTAGTTAGATCAGTCTCTCATTGTTAGGACAAATTGCAATCAAAATCATGAGCAACTTGTGAGATCTCTAAAGAAAATGTTGCTTCCACTTCCCAACAAACTTAAAAAAAAAAAAAGCAAAACAACACTAATAGCCTCCCAACCCTTCGTGTAGAAAGGCAATTTGATGTGAAAATGTTTTCTGCTAAGTGACGGAATGTGCGGTCACGCAACAGCAACCCAACGCTGAGTATCAACTCGCCTGTTTGGGTGGGAGCGCTCTGGGCTTGGACTGAGCACTCTGTTAGAAAACGAGGCCCTTCAGTCCACCAGGAGAGGCTGTGCACTCTCCTTTACAAGATGGGGGTTTATCTTCCAGCGGAGGGCTTTGATGTGATTCATATGCTAACAATATCACCATTTCCTCACAGCACTCAATACACAGGGAATAAAAGACATCATTTGCTGAAATGCCCGGCCAGCATACTGATCAACAATCTGCATTGAGCTTCGCAGCTAAGCCACCGCATAACCTTTAAATTGTTCTTTTAACACTTTAAAATTCTGGTCAAAATAATATACCATTTTATAGAATAAAATGATGAAACAAAGAACTCGAACTGTATTTTCCCTCCGCTTCTAAAATGTAGCTTCAGTGCCCCAGGGCTCCTTTCATCTCGTCTAAGTGCTGGCATATGATGTGATTGTTAACATAGCTGGCCACCAGATGAAGTGAATTATCTCAACTGCCAAGGTTCCCACTTTCTTTCCAATTTAAACATCAATTTAACACAGAAACTGAAGGGTATTATGAAAGCTTTAATATGAACCATTTCAGACATGAGGAAAAAAAATGCTGGAAGATTTTTTTTTTCCAAACAGCCAAACAAATATGCAATTTGTTGAACCTGAAGATGAGTCAGGAAAAAATGAATGTGCCACCGCGGCACACAACGGTACACACATCAACCGGCAACAACGGAGAAGGGGAGAAAGGCCTCTTTGTCTTAAAGAAGTGTGCGCTCCTGCAAGAGGGGAGGGGAGTTACTAATGAAAATAAGCTGGATGAACTTGTGAAGTCATTAACCAAATGCAAATGATCATCAACAAAGAGAAGACTTCTGATGTGAAACGTGCCTCCATGCGTATCATCAACGTGGATGATCTGGAATGTTTTTAATGTCTGCTCTGGATTATGAGGGGCCTTTTTATTATGTAACTTGCTTTTCTCATGGAAATGTTTTTTCCATTTGGATCACTAACTCGGAACAGAATGTGCAGGCATATGTCCTGCATACCTCTTTGCAAATGAGACCACTTCCTAGCTAATTCATAACAATAAAAATCGATGCGTTCTTACACAAAATAGAGCATTTCCTACCATATTTCTCTTCCATTAAAATATGCAAGTTTGAGTCAAGATGAAGTAAATTATCAGGCCTAATCTTAAAGCCCTCCCAATGTGATATTAATAAGCAAAATATGTAAAGAACTACATTCATAATTATTAACATTGCCCTTATCCTAATATAAAATTCGAAGATTTAAAGGAAGATGTGAGGTATATTTAACAGAGATTTAATAATATACAAGTTAAATACTATGATTTTCCTATCCAAAAACAACACAGAAAGTCAATAACATTAGTACAGATTTTTCTCTGGAAAACAGCCTTTCTTCCAGCTGATTATTCATAGAAAGAAAAGAAAAGAAAAGAAAAAGAAGGGAAGGAAGGAAGGGAGGGAGAGAGGGAGGGAGGGAGGAAGAAAGGCAAGAGAGAGAAAGAAGGAAAATAGACCTTTTGCTATATAGAACTGCTCTGAGCACTATTTTCTTTTTTAAAGGTATAATTTAGGAAAATTCAAGAATATAAAATACATATGCAATAATTACACAAGTTATAAATGGCACTATATAAAGTAAAAGAGATATTACCATGTAAGAATTGCATAGCCGCTTCCATATGGATGCAAGAGGAATATTATTGACAAACCCAGAGCAGCCATATGTAATGCTCAGTGGCACTTCCAAATATAAAGTACAAATACAATATGTAACACATGTACAGCAAGTTGCATACCAAATGATCAAGCAATTTACCGAAGATTAGCATTTAAGAAACGAATACTACCACAAATAACATATGTACGTATTAATGATTTATTTTTTATATCAGTGGTATTCCTAAGATTGATCTCATGTTAAAAACAAGTTTTCAGAGAATTTCCTGACTCAGGGCTCTTCGTGGTAAATTAAAGGAAAATTATAGAATGACCTTAGCAAAGGAAACATTAGAGATCACATAGTCTTATTTTTAAGTGGGAAAATCGAAGCCAGAAATGTTAAGTTGCTTGCCCAAGATTACCAAGCCCATTCATGGCAGAGTTCCAGATCTCCTGGCTCACAGATCAAGCCTCAAATTAAAGCTATCCTAATTAGCTCCTTTTTACTCCCAATACATATATATTTTTCAATTTCCATCAGCTACACTGTTGCCCAGCACAACAATCGTACAGAAACACCCAACTCTGGGTTCAAGGGTACAACAGCACCATCCCATTCCCAGTGTGAATTCACCGACTATGACTCACACTTCCCTCGGGCTCACAGGGAGAGCAGAAGGAGCCTTGACCTCAATAGAAAAACAGACGAGTTTCCGTGAAAGTCCTAACAGAGCCTGAAAGTGTTTAATCCTAAAATAGGCTCCACGGAGAATGCCTTTGAGGATGTTTTGTTCTTCCTCCAGAGCATGCTGAGAAACACACTGTGTGTGTGCCAAGCCTCCTCTCCTCTGCCCTCCATCATAACGGGGAGGCGAACAAAAAAAGACTGAAAATTGAAGCCGAATATGTGACTTGCAACTTGCACAATTTAATATTGTGTCACTTTCCCCCTCCTCCCACCATGATAGGAAAGAGCCTTCCCTGACCCCACCACCCTGGAAAGGGGTTAAATCAAATCACTCAAGTGAACTTCCAGACATACACCTAGAAATAAAACACCAACCTTAAAGAAATCTGGCCGCTCACTCAACACACACTTCTCCCCCTCACCAGAACCTCGAGGTCTTTCTGAATACTTGAATGTCAAACATCTAGACAGGTTCTTCATAAATTAAAACAGTGCAATAACTGTTTCTCACTGAATATCATCTTTTTCATATCAAGCGAGACAGATCTGGCCTAAAACATTCCCTCAAAACCAGGATTATAACAGGAATTCAGTGTGTTCCAACTTTAACAGTCATGCCAGAAAGCCTGCAGTTGAGATTGAGGGTGGGAGGGAGAGTGAAGAGGGAGTTAATTTTTTTAAATATTACCAAAACAGATAATTTTTACATCAATCACAGAAGTGCTTGGTCTTAACATGGATTATTTTTATGCCAGTCATAGAAGTGCTTGGTCTTATACAGATTACTGAAATTGGGGAGCCCTTACAAGGCTAAGAGGATTTGTTATTACAGTTTGAAATCATTCCCCAGTCATCAAATTTAATAATTCAGTATGCAAGATTGTTCATAACGTTCTGAGCACCGTCATCAACCAGACATATAAAAGGACTCTGCTCCCAGATTAATCACTTTAATTCCTTCCCTGACTCAATAAACTTCCTCTCTCCCATTCATCCAATTATAGTAGAAATTACCCCCCCATGTTATTTTAACTTCTTTACTTTTAAATAGATTATATAACTAATTAAAATATGTCCCCCACCTCGTCACCAATGCACGTGCAATGCAGTAGCTACACAAACCAGATCCAATATTACCCCCCAGCAATGACACACTGATCAGCTGACATAACGGGCTCTGCAAAGAGGCACTGTAGTCTAGGACCAGGGTCTTCACTGACCAGTTACAGATACCATATCTATTTTTGACATGATATAGTCAGTCACACTTCAGATTCTTTAAAATCAAAGTCCACAGGGCAACAGTGAAATTAAGGGTCTGGAGTTAGCCAGTTCATGCGTAGTAGGTCAAGTTGTGATAGGACATCAACCCTGAGTTATTCCTTGCATTTAGTCACCTGGGGAATGGGAAGTACCCATGTCTTCATTAACACTCAATCACAAGCATCTTCGCAGTGCCTTCTCCAGATCAGTAGTGATACACCTTCAGATTGGTTATCCAGAAGATTTCCTTTAAAAAATATTGACTAATAATCATAGTCTGGAATAAAGAATTTGGCAGTTTAGAAAAACTCCTCTGAAATAAGGTCCAAGAAGAGAGCTGTGACAGATGAACAATGATTCCCATCCTCCACCATGTTTATCATCTAACTGTACTAGAGTTTGGGTCTCATATTACAGTAAGATTATTCTGAATATTGTTATAATAATAAACTTTTATTTCTACCAACTATAATGAGTTAGAGAGAATTTTTTTCTTATGAAGAGAGAAAAATATCAGTTAACTCAAAGTGGTCTGCAGACAGTTACCTAACACCTTGCCTCCTGAAGTGTGATTTGGGATGAGCACTGTGGCTGTCACCAGGGAATCTGTTAGAAATGCAGAGTCTCATATGTCACTGGACCCCGTAAAGCAGAATCCATAGTTTGACAAGGTCCCCAGGTGATCTTCATGTACATTATCTTCTGAGCAGCACTGATGGAGTTATCTTTACGATGTTAAAACCAAAGAGAAGACTCAAACCCAATATATTACCTGTACTCTTTCCCTATAACCCAGAGAAAATGTCAACTTGCATTTAATGTCTATTCTATGGTGACTCAATAAGTAAACAAGTAAAGACCAATGGATCTCTTTGACACCACTTGAGAAATTTGTTCTTTCAACTCTCCAAATTATCGAATATTTTGGAATAGGAAATAGAAGGCTGAGGACCAAGACTTCTAAACATTAACTAGCTCTGTCCTGGGTAAATCAATCCACCTCTCCATGTCTATTCTGTGTTTCCATCCTGGGGGTCCAACATAGGACAAAGAGATATGGTCTGTTGGCTTTACTTTCTTATTTATAAAAGAAAGAGCACTTTGGGCAAAAAAAAAAATTAGCACAGATACATGTAAGTTTATGGTAATTTTATTCTTTTTTTCATTTTTACAATAGCCTTTTATTTTTAGTACATATTATGCCAAGAATTCATGGGGAATAGGTTCCAGCTCCTTATACTCCTACTCAACTGATTCTCTTGGTTCTCCTGTGTGCTATGCTGTACACCTATCATGCCGTGAATTCACAGGGAGTGGGTTCCAGGAGTTCAGGCTCCTTTCTGTTGGTTCTAACAGTGAGCTTCTCTGGGTGGAGCAGGCTGCGCTTCAGTTGAACCCAGGTACCTTTCACTTTGGCTTCCTTCTTTTTCTGATCATTTTCCTTCACACATTTTAGGAAGCTGTCTTGGCTCTTTGACTGCTTAATATGCTCTTTACAAACTAATCCTCTTGGCAAGAATCTTGCCCATAACTTGTTTGTTTACAACAATGCCAACAACATGCTGGGTAACACTGCAGACTCTTCCAGTTTTGCCATGGTCACATCTGTGTGACATGACTTTCTGAACAGTACCCATTCCCTTGATGCCTACAATATCACCTTTCTTGTAGATTTGCATCTATGTGGCCAAAGGAACAACTCTATGTTTCCTAAAAGGCCTAGAGAACGTGTATTGAGGGCCTCTCCTCTTTCCCTTTGTGTTTATCACTTTGGTGAAGTACTGGAAGATGGGATCTCTGGCCACAAGGAAATTTATGGTAATTTTAAAGAAAAATAGGTAAGCAGCTGGTGTAGTATCATGCAGGAAATTGGTGAATATACTGGGAAGATAACACAGGATTCAATGAAGAAAAGCTACCTACTTTATTTAGAAGTCTGGTCCAGAGGAAGAGAAGCTATCACAGGTGTCTAAGAATGGCAAAGACATGCCAACTGAATTCTAGAACTATTTTGCTGGCATTGAAGGGAAGAACAGGTGAGAGAGAAGAGGTTGAACACAAGGTACCCAAGTAGGAGGATATTAAAGTCCAGTGAAGAGATAATAAGAACTTGAAGCCATGAAAAAGTGGCATAGATAGAGCTGGTAGGACTGAAATTAATGGAAATGTACCAAAAACTGCAGAATAAAAATATGTTCCATAGGCAAAAAAATAAGGTTTACAGAAAGGTCTTGAGGTTATTTTATTTTTAAGTATTATGGGTACATAATAGTTGTGTATATTTATAGAATACATGTGATACAGGCATACAATGTGTAATCAGCAAATGAGAGTAACTGGGGTACCTGTCACCTTAGGCATTGATCATTTCTTTGTGTTAGGAACAGTCCAAATCCACTCTTTTAGTTATTCTAAAGTACACCCTATTGTTGACAATGGTCACTTTGTTGTGCTATCAAATATTGTTCATCTGACTCTCAACTATATTTTTGTACCATTAGCCATCTCCACTTTCTTATGTCAAGAGTCTGCTTGACAATGACCTGTGTTTTTCTCATTGCTAGATTTGAGGGGTATATAATTATAGCATGTCTCACCTTTGCCTTTATATGAGGTCACAAGGTGTTGGATTTTTCCCTCTTTTAATGAGCTAGGAAACATATTCAGAATGCTCAATACCCCCATTTCCCAATAATGTGCCCTGTCCATTGGCTCTCACTGTATCAATTAGTGCACAGCCCTATGAACTTTAAACACACGTGGACTACACTGAGTATCAATAACTGAAGGAAAAATGGGAGAGAACATTGCAAAGTGAAGAAAGAATCTGTTCCAATCACCGGTCAAGAAATGGACTTCTCCCCCACTGTGCAACTGGGCTGGGAGACTAGAGCATTAGAACCCTTGGCTTACTTGATTTAGAGTCAGAAGCAAACCTTTCTACCAGTTCAGATAATCTGAACAGTTAAAAGAATTGCAGAAGAGAAGTCAGTAAGCATTAATGCAGAATTTTATTCAAAATTAGCCCTATGGTAAATAACTCAGAGTGTTTACTTTTATAAATCTACTGCCTAAATATGCTTGCCTCTGGCTGGAGCAGACCAGGATGCCCTGTCTCTCAAAGAGTGTAAGGCACTCTCCCGAGGACCTCAAAATCTGACTTCAGAGACTTGGTAGAAATGAATGGCTTAAGTGGACTGAGAAATATGCTTCAGTTTTATCTCTTGCTTACCAGCCTCCAGGGCCTGCTTGGATCTCCAGGTAGGAAATGGACATTTTGGCACCTGCTGCACTCTGGGTCAGAAGCATAGAGTGCACTTCTGGTGAGCGAGGTAGGGAACGCACAGTGTTTTTTTCTCTCTCTCTCTTCTTTCTTTGAATTGGAATCATGAGAAATTCTGAAGGCACAATGTGAATCAGAGTTAGCTGCTTTTGCTTTTTATTTCTAGAAAGGAACAGAGACAGTGAGGAGGAGGGAGTAGAGAAGAAAAGCAGGTTGAAAAGACAGAGAAGACTCCTTCGGAAAAAATAAGCAAGGAATGCAGCAATATCCGCAAACTGAGCTAGTAATTAATTCAGAAGCAAGAGGTCATTATGTTTTAGCATGGAAGAAGAAAGTTCTTGGACACATTTAGAGAAAGTTCTTGGACTCGATTAGATAAACACTGACTAAATGTGCAACAAATACCAACGTCTGCAATGAAATTGTCGGATCAGCTCAGCAGAGAGTGTTCTCCAGAGTCTGGCACCGAGCTGTGCAGAGGCGGCACAGGAGTCTTGCCCCTCCCCACTTCTTTGCTCCTCTTCCAGCCAACCTTGAAGACGGATCTGGTTCCAGCCCTGGAGAGAGAGGCTGGGGAGAGGGCTGGAGTCGAAGCTGAAGTGCAAAGCGGAACTTGGATCCCCATTCAGTTACTCTTCATTGTCAGTGGCTAATTTAGCATGAGGTTTCATCTTCCTCATTTGTAAAATGGAAATAATTACAGTGTGTACATTGCAGGTGTGCTGGGATGTTTTCACAGGATACAAGTAATATTTAGCCCATGTGTGGCAATAATATTAATACTCAGTAAACAATAGATATTATTAAAGCCAGGAAATCTAAATAATAATAACTTACCTGGGACCAGTAAGCCACAGAGATTAAGTAATTTACCAAGAATTTTAATATCAAGCAGGTTAGCTTCCAACTCGGAGCTCTAAACACTATGCTATTGATATATTACCAGAAACATCCCTGCGACAAATTTACAGATGAGAAAACTAAGGATCGCAAAGGTGATGTGACTTATTTTGCATCACACAGCCAGTCAGGACAATCATTGCAGGAATTTGAGAGACTGTTTCAATTGGAAACACTTCCCAACCCCAGTGAATAATCCAAGGCCTGCCACTATGGGTTAAAATAATTGTCCCTTTGGAGCCAGTTACTCTCTCTACAGAACATACAGTGAAACCTGTTAGTTATTCATATCAGATTCACAGTAACAGAACAGAACTTGATTAATCTGCAACTTGTGGTATTTGTTTTTATGGTAAATGCTAGAGAAGACAGCACAGGTACTAACTTGTGTTAAGTAACCACTATACTTTGTATGAAATGCACAAGGGAAACTGACAGGCAACATCTCATCCCCACAGATGCAGAATAGTCCTGTGGCCAGGAGGGTCTGAAGAGAGTTAGTAATAGGTGTACGATTCTTTTTTTTTTTGTAGGCTCTAAGTAAACATAAACAACTGGATCATTCGGTAACATGTGACTGTCTGGGAGGCACATTTACACTGCAGTAGAAATAGGATCGTGACAGCCAATGGAATTCATGCAAAATTTGTTGCACTGTCATTAATTTGGCTGGTGATAAAGAGCAGTCTTAAGGATGCTCAACTTGTACTTTTAAGTATCCTTAATCTGAAAAACTGAAATCCAAAATACTTCAAACTCTGAAACATTTTGAGTGCTGACAGGAGATGACAAGTGAAGAATTTTACATTTGACCTCATGTGAAAGGTTACAGCTACAATGCAGTCAAAGATTTGTTTCATGCGCAAAATTATTTCAAATACTATTACCTCAGGTTATATATGTATAATGTGTATATAAAATAAATGAACTTCATGTTTAGACTTGGGTTCCATTGCCAAGATATTGCATTAAATATATGCAAAATTCCCAGAATCAGAAAAACAATGCAAAATCCAAAACACTTCGGATCCCAAGCCTTTGGACTAAGAGACACTCGACCTATCCACGGCCAAGTTTCCTCAGACTGAGCAGGCTTTCTGAAGCTCCCGGAAATCCATCTCAAATGGGTATCCAAAGCAGTTCTCAATTTTAGCACTAGAATTTGCCTCAGGTCACAATGTAAGCAAGGAGCTAAAGGAAGAAACAGCTCCATCTGAAGAACTATTTGCCTAAAACTACCTTCGGATAAATCATTGCAAATAAAGAATCATTCTCTTCTTCACAGCTTTTGCTCTACCATTGCAACATGAATCTTGACCACCATAATAGGGTTTTAACTCTCTAAGATGAAAATAGTCATTTCCCAAGACAGAGGCCCCAGAATTCAACTTCAGAACCTCAAGTGATAATTTCAAAAATGAAGACATATTCATATATACCCTCACATTAATCTTAAATAGATTAAAAAAAAAAAAAAAGACTTCAAGCTCTCCAAACCAACTCTTTCATGGAGCCTTTATGCTCAATAACTCACTCTTACCATTCATTCAGGTCTTAAAACTGTTAGAACGGTGCAGCTTATTTACCTAGGGTTGTTCGATCTTGTTCATTCACTTAAAATGGACAGTTACTCTCCTCTGAGTCATGCACTAGAGTTTCTGGCTTCTGGCTTGCAGTTAACAGCCAGGATGTGGTTGAGTCAAGACTACAGGAGTATGATCCACCGTTACCCTGAGCCTCCACCAGGATGGCAGCAACCACTGTGGGCCTTGGCCAGGAAGCCCTGCTCAGGTGAGAACAGGTGGAAAACCTGATCTTTCTACACTCTTGCACTGGTGTCTCCTGTCCAAGACTGCCTGTCGTGATTCCAAGTGCTGACTCTGCTGATGCTGAAGAACGCAGTGGGGCAAGTGTTATGGAGAGTGATTGATTGAAATTCAGAGCACTTTGCAGAAAGATTTGTTTGACATTCCCAGTAGGAAACTCTTGTTTGTTGAACTTATTATTCATTCATGTATTCATGAAAAAAAAATACAATAAATGCATAATCTCTGCATAGTGCCTCAATGATCACATTGAAATGAACCCAGAGCTTTGCAGTGCTAAGCAAGGTCTTTAGTTTGCAACAGAACAGTTTTACATTGCAATATCATTAACTGTGTCTAGAGTTTACATTATGCTTATAAATCAGCAAGGGAAATTTAACCTGCATTGTAATTTAAGGTTATACAGAGAATCAGACATTAAAAATGCATATGCATAATAATAACTCCTTGTGTGACTATTTTTTTTTTTTTTGCTTTTCCTCCTACTGAGTGATTTAACAATTACCATGTTGAGATGTAACCAAGTCTGTTCAGCTAGTGTTTGTGTTTTGACTTTTTGACAAGTAGAATACAAGCCAGGGGAAATGCAGAAATTATTTCCAACATTCAAGGATAACTTGGGAAAATGGCTCTTTAAACAAGCTATTAGAGTAGGGTAAAACATGCTACATTATTTGGAAAACAACTGCCATTAAATACTGTGTTTTAAAACAACAGCTATTACTAGGGCTGAAACATTAAGGTCAAAGTGTTCTAGTGGCACATTCTTGGTCTGGACCTTAAACGTTTACATACACAGCTGCTGCAGTGATAGTCTCTGGCCTTCCCCTAGGAAGTAAGTACAGGAAAAACAAGAAAGGACCATCATAGCCTGGTGTCCTCTTTTCAAAATGTATTGTAACTGTCAAGCATCAAAAGACAAAAGTAATTCAAGAAGCACATTGTCTATTCTCTTGCCTTTGAATACTCCCCACAATGATCTCTGTGATGTTCAAATGCTCCCAGTGAAGGTTTCTGTAATTTCCTAGCATAGTCTTAGAAAAGAAAAAATATTACCTACCTGATCTTTATCCTGTTCACCTGGTAGTTTCAACTGCAAAGACCAGGCCTCACTCAAATTTCAGGTCTGAAAAAAACCAACGAGGGAACAACCTAAATGCCCATCAACCCAGGAGTGGATTAACTAACTGTGGCATATGTACACCATGGAATACTATTCAACCAAAAAAAAAAGATGGGGACTTTATAGCTTTTGTATTAACCTGGATGGAGTTGAAGCGCATTCTTCTTAGTAAAGTATCTCAAGAAATGGAAAAGCAACTATACAATGTACTCAATACTAATATGAAGCAAGTAGATCAGTGATTATCAACCATCCTAATGCCATGGCCCGTTAATACAGTTCCTTTGGGTCGCGACCCACAGATTGAGAACCGCCACAGTAGATGATCTAATAAACACCCACATAAAAGAACAACTCAATTCAATTCAAGTTGAGGGGAGGGGAAACCAGGGAAGAGGAAAAGGGGAGGAGGTTGGGGCACAATGTAAGGGGTGTATGGCACACCTCTTAGGTATGGGACACAACTACAAGAGGGACTCTACCTAACAAATGAAACATTGTAACCCAGTTGTTTGCACCATCATATTAACCTGAAAAAAAAAAAAAGCAAACAAGAGAAAACTATCGCAAAAGCAAACAAGAGAAAACTATCGCCTGAAACTGCTTTCTGGGCAAGCCAGGCCCCTGAGGTTCTTGGAGATCCTGATTGTGGTCCTGCATTTTATCCACATGGATATAGAATACCTATAGAATATAGAATAATATATAGAATAACTGTGGAATACTTCTACACTTCAACATCTCACACCAACCATGCATCCTGAGAGGACTCAAACTTGTCTATCCCACCTTTTTTTTTTACAATTTTGACCGGGACCAGCTGGAGCATGCCACCCCCAACATATGGGTCTGGCGCCCTTCTCCTTGAGCCACAGGTACCACCCACTCTCCCACCTTTATTAGGCACTCCTACCCAGCTTCTTCATTTATATTAATTATATAGCCACTTTTTGTTTCTCAAAATCTTACCACTCTGTACTGCGCTTCTTTTTAAAATTTCTTTTCCCTTGATCCCCAAATCAGGAAAAAACCCAACAAGAAAAGAAAATTATAGACAATATCACTAATAAATATCGATGCAAAAATATTCAACAAGATAATAGCAAACAGAATCCAACAACACATCAAACAAATTATACACCATGACCAAGTGGGTTTTATCCCAGGGTCTCAAGGCTGGTTCAATATAAGTAAATCTATAAATATAATTCATCACATAAACAAAATAAAAAACAAAGACCATATGATTCTCTCAAATGATACAGAAAAAGCTTTTGATAATATCCAGCATCTTTTCATGATCATAACACTTAAGAAAATTGGTATAGAAGGGACATTTCTTAAATTGTTAGAGGCCATCTACAGCCAATATTGTATTGAATGAAGTTAAATTGAAATCATTTCCACTCAAATCAGGAACCAGGAAGGTTGCCCATTGTCTCCACTGCTTTTGTAATGGAAGTCTTAGACATTGTACTTAGAGAAGAAAAGGTGATCAAGGATATCCATATTGGGTCAGAAGAGATCAAACTTTCACTCTTTGCAGATGGTATGATTGTATATCTGGAAAACACCAGGGATTCTACTACAAAACTTTTGGAAGTGATCAAGGAACACAGCAGCATCTCAGGTTACAAAATCAACACTCATAAATCTGTAGCCTTTATATATACCAACAGTGGTCAAGCTGAAAAAACAGTCAAGGACTCTATTCCATTCACAGTAGTGCCAAAGAAGATGAAAAATTTGGGAGTTTACCTAACAAAGGACATGAAAGATCTCTATAAAGAAAACTATGAAACTCTAAGAAAAGAAATACTTGAAGATGTTAACAAATGGAAAAACATACCATGCTCATGGCTAGGAAGAATCAACATTGTTAAAATGTCCATATTACCCAAAGCAATATACAATTTTAATGCAATCCCTATTAAAGTTCCACTGTCATACATTGAAGATCTCGAAAAAATAATAATTCATTTTATATGGAATCATAGAATAGCCAAAACATTACTCAGAAATAAAAACAAAGCAGGAGGAATCATGTTACCAGACCTTGAACTATACTATAAATCACTAGTGATCAAAACAGCATGGTACTGGCACAAATACAGAGAGGTAGATGTATGGAACAGAACAGAGAACCAAGAGATTTACCCAGCTACTTACCATTATTTGATCTTTGATAAGCCAATTAAAAACATTTAAGGGGGGAAAGATTCCCTATTTAACAAATGGTGCTGGGTGAACTGTTGGCGACCTGTAGAAGACTGAAACTAGATCCACACCTTTCACCATTAACTAAGATAGACTCTCACTGGGTTAAAGATTTAAACTTAAGACATGAAACTATAAAAATACTAGTAGAGAGTGCAGGGAAAATACTTGAAGAAATCATCCTGGGCAAATATTTTATGAGGAGGACCCCCCAGGCAATTAAAGCAATACCAATAATACATTAGTGGGATCTGATCAAACTAAAAAGCTTCTGCACAGCCCAGAACACACAGTAAGTAAAGCAAGCAGACAGCCCTCAGAATGGAAGAAAATATTTGCAGGTTATGCCTCCAACAAAGGTTTAATAACCAGAATCCACAGAGAACTCAAATGTATTAGCAAGAAAAGAATAAGTGATCCCATCTCAGGGTGGGCAAGGGACTTGAAGAGAAACTTCTCTGAAGAAGACACGTATGTGCCTACAGACACATGAAAAAATGCTCATCATCCTTAATTATCAGAGAAATGCAAATCAAAACCACTTTGAGTTATCATCTAACTCCAGTAAGATTAGCCCACATCACAAAATCCCAAAACCAGAGATGTTGACATGGATATGGAGAAAAGGGAACACTTCTGCACTGCTGGTGGGAATGCAAATTAATACTTTCCTTTTGGAAAGATATTTGGAGATCACTTAGGGATCTAAAAATAGACCTGCCATTTGATCTTACAATTCCTCTACTAGGTATATATCCAGAAGACCAAAAATCACTTTATAACAAAGATATTTGCACCAGAATGTTTATTGCAGCCCAATTCATAATTGCTAAGTCACGGAAGAAGCCCAAGTACCCATTGACCCACAAATGGATTAATAAATTGTGGTATATGTACACCATAGAATCTTAGGCAGCCTTTAAAAAGATGGATTCTATACCTCTTTCATGTTTACATGGAAGGAAACTATGAACCAAAAATTGCCTTAAATAAAACCTATTCTTCTTAGCAAAGTATCTCAAGAATGGAAGAAAAAGCATCCAATGTACTCAGCCCTATTATGAAACCAATTTATAGCTTTATTATGAAAGCTATAACCCAATTATAGCCCAAGAAGAAGGGGAAAGTGGAGAGGGATGGGGGGAGGAAGGATGGGTGGAGGGAGGGTAACTGGTGGGAACACAATACCTACGGTGCATTTTACAAAGGTACATGTTAAATTTACTAAGTGTAGAATATAAATGTCTTAACACAATAACTAAGAAAATGCAGTAAAGGCTATATTAACCAGTTTGATGAAAATATTTCAAATTGTATATAAAACCAGCACACTGTACCTCCTGATTGCATCAGTGTATACAGCTATGATTTAATAAAATAAATAAATAAAATTTCTTTTCCCATACAATTTCCTCCCACTAAAAGCACACAGATATATTCAGAGTCAGAATATCCCATGTGCTCCTCAGTATTGTATTTTGAGTCTACACTTTGTTTTTCCATTTCCAAAACAATTTTTCTAAATCAACCTTATATTCTCACCTGCCATTCTGCAGTGACACCCCAAGAAGACCCCACTGCCTTCAATATCTGTGCATGTCAATATATCAAAGCTACTGAAATAATTTTCTTCACAGTCTATTTCTATTATGTCTTTGTAGTTCATACACACTGCATTGTTCATCATTATTACCTGTTTCAACTCAAAATTCCTTGCCTAATCTTTAGAACATTCCTCAACATTCTTCACTCCACCTCTCCTTTCATCTCATCATGCAGTTAAATTTCCCCTTTCTTGCCTGCATGTTTTTATAAGTGTTGTCCCTCTGGTCAGATAAAATAATGCTGTCTTCTCTCTTCAACCTTCTAATTTTTTAAAGTTCACTGAAAATACTTGCCTACTTCAAAAATATTAAAACGGATTATTTGAAAAGACAAATAAAATAGGAAAAAGTCACTATTGGGACCTGATCAAACTAAAAAGCTTCTGCACAGCCAAGAACACAGTAAGTATAGCAAGCAGACAGCCCTCAGAATGGGAAAAGATATTTGCAGCATATGCCTCTGACAAAGGTTTAATAACCAGAATCTACAGAGAACTCAACGTATGAGCAAGAAAGGAACAAGTGATCCCATCTCAGGGTGGGCAAGGGACCTGAAGAGAAACTTCTCTGAAGAAGACAGACACATGGCATCTAGACACATGAAAAAATGCTCATCATCCTTAATCCTCAGAGAAATGCAAATCAAAACTACTTTGAGATATCATCTAACCCCAGTAATATCAGCCCATATCACAAAATCCCCAAACCAGAGATGTTGGCATGGATGTGGAGAAAGGGGAACACTTCTACATAGCTGGTGGGAATGCAAACTAATACGTTCCTTTGAAAGATGTTTGGAGAATACTTAGAGGTCTAAAAATAGACCTGTCATTCGATCCTATAATTCCCCTACTAGATATATATCCAGAAGACCAAAAATCATCATATTATAACAAAGATATTTGTATCAGAATGTTTATTGCAGCCCAATTCATAATTGCTAAGTCATGGAAAAAGCCCAAGTGCCCATTGACCCACGAATGTATTAATAAATTGTGGTATATGTACACCATGGAATATTACGCAGCCTTAAAGAAAGATGGAGACTTTACATCTTTCATGTTTACATGGATGGAGCTGGAATATATTCTTCTTAGCAAAGTATTGTGAGAATAGAAGAAAAAGTATCCAATATACCCTTCTATGAAACTAATGTATAGCTTTCATATGAAGGCTATAATCCAATTATAGTCCAAGAATATGGGGAAGGGGCAAGGCAGGGGAAGGGAGGGGGGAGGCTAGGTGGAGGGAGGGTTTTTGGTGGGATCATACCTACAGTGCATCTTAGAAGGGTACCAGTGCAACCTGCTAAATGCAGAATATAAATGTCTTAACAAAAATTAAGAAAATGCCATGAAGGCTATGTTAACCAGTTTGATGAATATATTTCAGATTGTATATGAAACCAGCACATTGTACCCCATGATTGCATTAATGTACATAGCTATGATTTAATAAAAAAGAAAAAAAAATTTCTAAGCATGCAAAGAAGCAAGAAAATACAACCCATAATGACAATATAAATCTGTCAAACCAAACTAACCCAGAATTGACAGAGATGTTATAATTACCATAAATAACATTAAAACTATTATTATAACTATATTTTGTAGTTCAAAAAGTAAGTAAAATATCAGAGACATAAAATCCAGGCTGGGTCCCCTTAGCTCAGTGGTTAGGGTGCTGGCCACATGCACTGGGGCTAGTGGGTTCGAACCTTGCTTGAGCTTGCTAAGCAACAGCAACAAAAATAGATGGGTATTGTGGCAGGCGCCTGTAGTTCCAGCTACTGGGGAGGCTGATGCAAGAGAATCGTTTAAGCCCAAGAGTTTGAGGTTGCTGTGACCAATGATGCCACAGCACTTTACAGAGGGCAACAAAGTGAGACTGTGTGTCACATAAAAAACTCAAATTCAATTTCTACATATAAAACTATTGTGTGAGATGAAAAACATTTAAATGGAGTTAACAGCAGATTTGGAATTTTAGATGAAATAACTAGTAAAATTAAAGATATAGCAAAAAAAATTATTCAAAATAAAGATCAGATAGAAAATAGAATTAATAGGGTGTCCATAAAGTTCATGTGAAATTTCGAACAGTTTTCACTGTAAATTGCATACGAACTTTAGGGATACCCTGTATATGTGAGCAAAGTGAGCTGTGGGACAACTTCAAAAAGGGCCAAAGATAACTATAATTGGATTAATGAAGTAAAGGAGAAAGGAGAAGACAGGAAAAATATAAAGAAATAATGGTAGAAAAATTTCCAAATTTCGTATGAACTACAAATTCACACATCCAAGCACAAAGATCATGGAGGTGACTCTACCAAGGCATATAATAATCAAATTCCTTTCAACCAGTAAAAAAGAGAAAAATATTTAAAGAAGAAAAAAAGGGAAAAAAGGTTAAGCGCAGAACAAGTATGAGAATATGATTTCTCCTCTGAAATAATATAAGAGAGAAGATTGTAGGATATCTTTGTGGTACTGGTGGTGGGGGAGAGAGGAAACCCTGTCAACCTAGAATTCTATATGCAGTAAAAAGATCATTATTTATTTTTAGATTTATTTTTAACATACAAAAGCTGAAAGAATTTGTAACATCATAGTCCTGTTCTACAAGAATGTTAAAGGATGTTATTTAGGGAGAAGAACAATGACATCTGGAACACATAAAAAACAAAACAAAACAAAACAAAAAAACAACCATCCATGGATCTATACAAAGGAGTCTGGAGCACCAGACAATAACTCTGTGAGTAAATATGTAAATTTCTTTAAAAGATAATTTCCAGGATAATAATAACATCATACTATGGGTTTAAATGATACAACAATAACAAATAAAATTAATGACAACATTAGCATAGATGGAGAAATGGAAGTGTACTACTGTAAATTCTAATGCTACACCTGAATAGGGCCAGAGCTAGGGTGAGATAAGGGAGGCGATCGCTGCGGGCACAAAATCTAACAGTACTCCAAAATCCAGTAATCAAGGTAAATACTAATTTAGTGTAATATTTTTAAAACATTAAATTAATATAAAAATCCATGATGAAACAAATATCAAAATTTAAAGAAATGTTGTGCCAAGTCATGCTGGAAATTAAAGAAAAAGGAAAAATGAGTAACAGTGTTTCTGTCTTTATTTAAGATTGTGATATTTTGTCATGAAATTTTTTATGTTAATTTTGATTTTTAACAATATTGCTCTCAAACAGTTTTTTTTAATTTTGATTGCTGAATTTCAAAAAGTACCCTTAGATTTTTTTTTTTTTTAATCCTAGGCCTGGCCCTGATTCTGGGATGAGATCTAGATATTCACATTTTTCTTCAAGCTCTATGTTCTCCTCCTGCTTGAGTACCACAAATACGGAAATAATTTCAGTCTATACCTTGGCATACAAAGCATATAGGGTCTTTATGAGCTCAACTGAGGTAGCTCTTTTAAAAATTTCTTCTTCTTCTCTCCCCTGCTACCTCTGGTGCCTCTCCCAAACCCCCCAGAAGAAAAAAAAACCCAGACAGAGGTGTCATATCTAACCCAGACTTGTGATGCCTGAAAGAAATGACAACTAAACTGAGACTAAAGGATTAAAGAGAGGACAAAAGAGTCTCAGACAGAGAGAGCAGCATTCTGAAGCGTCTGGAGTCCCTAAAGAGAGTAGGGCATTGAAGTAACTGGAAGCCTAAAGTGGAGACAGTATGGTATGGGGTAGCTGGGAGTGGATGGTATGGGATGGCGAGGAAGTTCCCAGCACATTCTGCAGTGACAGTTAAGACAGTGGTTCCAAACTGATGATGGTCTGGACTATAAATACATTACTTTTGACCTTCATGGTATTTTAACATTATTTGGATTTAGTCGTTAAGATTTAAAACTTAGAGGATTTATGTACATCTATATTTCCAGGGTCCCCTTCAAAATAAAATTAGAAAACCCAGCTTGGCTGCACATATGTCTTTTCAGGCAATTGATGAGCAGGTGCAAGTTCTTCTGGATAAGGGTCATTTTTACCGATCGACTGTCATGGTCCCCACCATTTCATATAGATAGTTGAATTGCAAACCCAACCATTAGCTATATGTATATGAAATATTTTAGTGACATAAGCCAACTTAAAAACTTAGAATATATTGGCTTGTGTAACTAGACATTCTATGGTGGGTCAGGCCTCAGGCTTAGCTGGAATTAGAGGCTCAAACAGTGGCATCAGGACTCTCTATGTGTGTCTCTTGGTTCTTTCTGATTTATTTCCCACATATAGCCTCTTCCTGCATGGTGGGGAAATGGCTACAACAGGCTCAGATATACATTTTCTCAGGTTAATAAACTTAGGAGGAAAAATCATTTCCTTTATGTTTGTTTATTAATTTCAAAGAGGGACACTGGCTCTGTTTTGGTCATCTACCTACACCTGAGTCAGATGCTATGTCTGGGAAGAGCTATTGTCTCTGCTTTCAGTTCTGGGTCATACGTCCACAGTTTGTGTACAAAAGCATTTTGTCAGAGGGAGCAAATGTGCGTGAACTCAAGCTCCGATCTGCTCACCTAGCTGTTTCCTGGCACGCAGCTGAATTTTCCTGGAAGAAGGGGAAAATTTTTCTTCAGATAAGGTGGTGTCTGCTTGTCCACCTGTGTATGTGGAGGGCTGTTTCCCCTTCCGGGGTGTGTCTATTATGGTTTATCTGTGTAAGGAGGACATCTTAGTGGTGGTTCTGTGTATGCTGCCTTATGCCTAGCCAACCCCTCGTGAGCTGAGGACATGCAGTTTCCCCAAAAGAACCGGGGCAGACAGTATACACTTACCATCCGTGTTAAGGATTTGACTTTTATTCCCTGCATGATAGACAATCATTGACAAGTTGTAAGCATTACTAAATTTGTATATTTGAATGAACCACCTGTTTTTTTTTACCCTATGTATTTTTTTTTTTAGGTCAAACATTTCATTCTTCGATTTGCATTCTAACAAAAGTATTAACTGTGGCTATATTTTTTATTCATAGAAAAACAAAGGGACAAGAAAAGAAGGCATTAAGGAAACGAGGGTGAGAGGGAGGGAGAGTTAGGAAGTCTACCCAGGAAATCTGGCCAGTTGGGAGAATAGGTTTAAGGAGAACAAAACTGGAGGTCCGGTAGTTAGGAGGTTGTTGGCATTACCCAGTGGGATGGTGGCTGCCCTCCTTCCTCTATTCTCCAGGAGAAATTCTATGGATCTTTCAAAGCTTAATCGCAAAGGCATTTCCCCCAGGTATTCTTGACTCCATCCCAAGGTGAATTTAGACCTTCATTCTGTGCTCTTATCATTGTAATTCTCTTGCTGTATCATGATTATTTGCATACACACTTTATTTCTCCATCTAGACACTGACACTCTGGATGGCAGAGTCTACTTAATCTTTATATACAAAGACCCTACAGAGTGTCCGTATGTAGTCAGTGCCAAATCAATGTTGGATGGATGAATAGATGGATAGATGGATGGATGATGAAAATGATATAATTAAAGTTAAGGAAGACAGTTTAGGATATTTTCTGAATTCTTAGATCAGGTAACTAGCAGGATGTTTGCACTATTGTTTGAAATACAGGGTGTAATCAAAGGAACAAATTTGTTGGACCCCAATGAGTTCAGTATGGGACATAAAGAAAGCACTTGTGGCACTGTGGAACGTCTAGGAGTACTGGGCAGCTATAAACTTCTCGGCTTGCATAACGTCATAGATAAAACTGAAGGTTTGGAGAAAGTGGTCTCCAGGTTACTTTCATATTCTATGATACTAACTATAATACTGAAGGATAAAAAATATTACAATTTAGCAAGATTTGATATTGGCTTTAAAATGTGGGAAGGATCTGAGGTCAGCAAGGAGGCAATTTGGTGTTCAGTTTTAAAAATATTTGTTTTTGTGATAATTTCTTCCACTCTTCAAAATTATACATATAATTTATGTTTAAATGAAAGTGAATTCAAAATGATTTGTCTTTGGCAGACAATTCTAGTGGTACTTGTTTGGCATGTTGCAAAACCCAGGCTGGAAGTTATTCTTTTAATTCATGTAACTGAATTATAGGAGAGGTTGGAAGTGGCTTCTGAGAAGTCCTAGGACTAGAACAGCCACAAAGGTGGGTTGATTAATTGGCCATCTACCTACTAATAAGGATAAATAGACAATCATTTAATTCTCTTTCAATACTTGGGTTCTTTGGTGTTTGTCTTCACCTTCTTCAACTGAGCCAATATTTTTATTGCTCAGGCCTATCATTTTGCAAACTCTACAACTCTTTGTGCCAAAACCAAATGCTATCTTTTCCCCTCTAGATGATTAATTCATACATCCTTGGACCAAAATAAATATCCACCTGCCAGCAGTCAATGTTTTAGCTCCTCTTCTATCAAGATTGTCCCTCTGCCCAGGAGCTAAAAAATTCAGAAAGCTCAGTGCTAAACAGGACTGTGATTTTCATATAGATTCTCTTTCTTAAAATTAATCTCTTTGTAGACTTCTGAATATTTCATTTGTAATAAGTATTTCTATTTTTTTCCTCTCATGTCCTCACAAGAGCTACTTTTCATCTTTTAAAATATTTTAAAGATAATAGATGTGACTATAAAGTGTATTCTGTTATGTTCTATTTATTTTCCCTGGCCCTGGAGATTTTGGATTTTCAAAAAGCTGATATGTACTCCTATAACACAAATATCCACAAATAAAAATGCCACACAGTCCTTAATTTTTATTCACTTTTCAAGATGAATAAAAATTTTTCCTCAAATAAGGAAGTAGTCAGCAGAGTAGTTTTAAATATTTAAGTCATCTGCGTATATCCAGATACTCACTGTACTTAGCAAAATTTGACCCACTTTGCTTCTGATGCAATACAGAGATTCCTACTATCCTGTAATTCATCTTTTTAAAGTAGCTATAGTTACCAAATCTGTTGTCACAAACTGCTCCTTTAAAAGTTTGTAGAAAGCCTTGAGGTTTTTTTTTCTTTTTAAAACAGGCTTTTATTTACCATGTTATGAAAATAATGTTTAAATTAATAATCCTGTAAAATCTTGAGTGAAGGTTTTAATCTATAGCGATTCAGAGACAATCTGTGATTCAGTCTGTGAATGTGGTCAGAGTAGTTTCAGATGAAGTGCATTTTATTAAGTGGTAGTTATTTGGGAATGTGTAAGCAGTCTTTGGCATTTATGGCAATATCAATAAATCAGAATACTTAAATTACTAGAAAAATCAGTTTCTAATTGTCCTGGAAATATAGGATGAAAGGGGTTGAGCAGGGCGAGGGGGTCAAAGAACTGCTGAACATTTATGCTACCAGCCCTAGGAGGCCCAAATAGTAAGTCTAGTCTGTTATTTCTATTTTAATTACTTGTTTTTGCTAACTCTATTCTAACTCAGTTTTTTTTCCTGTGCTAAAGGAGTAAGTTGAATTGCTCTCATTTTCTAAATATAACATTTTTTAAAATTGTGCGTTGTTCCCTATTTTGCTACTTAAAATTTTGTCTTCTAAATTTAGTTCCCTGAGCGACAGCCTGGGTCTACCTGTCCTAGCCACAGGTGTGTCAGGAATAATCTCAAAGCAACTTTTAGGACAATTCCCATTTTTTACTTGAGGTTGATAGAGGTTAGTAATTTGGACACTCATACAATCAGGAAGTAAACTGGAATTCTCCCCAAGATTTGACATGCCCCAAAGGCCATGGTCATTTCCTCAAGAACACAGGAATCATTAAATACAGATACTCCATAATTTTCTCTAAATAAGAGAATCTCCATTAACAAGAATCAACCTTTCTTTTTTAAGAGAAAGAGAAAAAACTATAATAGGTAACTTTGTCAATGGCAATTAAGATATAACCATTTATGTCTATGATTCCAGGGGCTATCCTGTCATTCCCCTAAAAAAAGTTTTTGATCTAATAGTCTACTTGTTAATATTGTAAATACTGTAGAATGATTAATATTTTCAGAGATAACCCAAACCTTTTAAATAACACAAATTAAGAAAAAATGTTAATATTAATCAAGCTAATTAAACCAGACTAAGACAGGAAGTAGACATATATTTTATTTGATCTTGGTTCACAATAATCTATTCTTAGATTCCTTATTTTAAATAACATGCATTTTCCAAATACAAATAAATAATTGCTTATAAAACAAACAATTGCTTATTGTAGACTATTTGGAAAGTGCAGAAAAGTATAAAGAATTCAGTAATTCACAAAATTATTGTTTTTCATATATAAATATAGATATCTATGTGGCTTTAACTTGAAAAACTGAGATTATATAGAAAAACATTCCTTATTCTACTCTGAGCATTTTACTATGCCATTTATTATTCTTTATTTGCATACTCTAAAATATTATCCTATGGATATGTTGCATTTTACTTAATAGTTTTATTGTTGAATATTTGATTTGTTTATATAATACACAAACTAATATATTTGTCCCTATTTTTTCTTAGAGTGGATTCCTAGAAATAGAATTACTTCATTAAGGGTGGTAACATGTTGGAAGATCTTGGTAAGTACTATTAAATTGCTCTCTAGTAATTCTGCAGCATTTTACTTTCTTGGGTCCACATTACCACACCACGACCAGCAATGGCTATTATTGCACCATGCATAGATTCATAATACAGTGTCATGGTAAATTATTGCTTTATCAAGTTTAAGAAATGACCCTCTTTTGGTTCATGGCCCACATTTTCCTAAAGGCACTGTTGTCTAATAAAACAACAGTAGAACTATGGCAGGTATTATGCTAAGTTATACAATTATCTCATTTAGTTCTAACCATACCATCATGATACATGTATGTATTATTATACTCATTTTCTAGATGAAGAAATTATCTTATAGAAGTTTAATAATGTGCCCAACTAACCCCACTAGGAGTTAGTACAGAATCAACCAGGTCTGACTCCTAAGCGTGTATAAAATTGTATTTACTTATTCAGTTTTCATTGTAATTATTGTAGTTAAAGTATTATCAAATACTTTAAGATTAGGGACCCAAGTACCCCTTGTATTTCTCTACACTACAGTTTGTTCGCCTCTTTCTTTTTTACGTGTTTCCTTTTTTAATGTAATCATAAGTGAGATTTTTAAAAATTATCTTTTAACTTATTGTGATAAAGGAAAGTATGGTATTAATTTATGTATACCAAGTCTTCCTTTGGTATCCATGGGGATTTTGTTCCAGAACCCATCTGGCTACCAAAATCTACAGGTGCTCAAGTCTCTGTTATAAAATGGTACAGTATTTGCATATAACTTACCCTCATCTCCCTGTGTACCTTAAATCTCCTTTAAGTTACTTAAGATACCTAATACAATATAAATGCTGTATAAATTGTTATATTGTATTTTTAAAATTTGTATCATTTTTATTTATTGGTTTTCAAATACTTTCTACTTGAATTTATGGGTGTGGAACCTACAGATACAATGGGCCAATTGTATTTGTGTTCCTTTTTAGTTATAATAATTTTCTAATTGATTTTCTTAGGCTTTTCAAATAGACAGTTATATGTCTGCGATATTTTTTTCTCTTAATTTCTACTACTTAACTCTATTTTACATCTTTTTCTTGTCTTACAGAATTATGTAAAATTTTAGAAGAGTGTTCAACATGGGTGACATGCTAATCATAAGAGACAATCCTTCACGTCCTTTACACACTGGGATTATCTTTAATTATTTTGTCTTTAAATTAATGTGGATGTGTGTTTGTTTACTGTGATAATTGATGGGGATCATGCAGTCAGTGGAAATTTCACCTTGACTTTGGCACTTTTTTGGTTTTTAGTTTTCAGTATTGTCATGGGCAATTTCATGGGGAATTTGAAACTGGTATATGGCCCCCAAACTTGCTGCTATTGTAACTCTGAAATGAACATATAAATTTTAGAGAGATTTTCAACAAATGGTACAATGTATTATTGCCTAATTAACTTTAAAATTCAATCCATTTCCCTAAGCATCTCAATCTTCTGAAGTAAGATTATAATTGGCTTTTCCTAATTAGATTTATCCCACACTCCATTATTTTACATTATACATGCTATTTCCACCTCCTACTAGAATTTATAGTTTTCCACACCAGGACTAGAGAAAGTCAAACTTGGAGTTACTAAGGAACAAACTCCTGGCCTGAAAGTCCCCCGCTCCCCCCCAAATCCCCTCTCCTGGCCTAGAACCTGTTGGTATCCACAGTGGAACAGGAGGACATGTCTCTGGCTTTCTCATCTCCTAAGCTCTTGCTGCCTGGACTTAATCTCATGCTTAAATCTAGTCCCAGGACTGTAAGGAGCCAGGTTTTCCTGAGGATAAAAATATATGGGTATATATAAGGGTGGGTACTTGGCATTATACATTTGTCAAAACCCAGAGAATGTTCAACACCGTAAGTGAAGCCTAATGTTTTCTATGGACTTGGGGCCATAATGATGTGCCACTGCAGAGTTACTGATGGCAACAAATGCCCACTCTGGGCTGGATGTTGACAGTGGGGGAGTTTGTGGGGGTGAGGAAAGGAGGTGTTTGGAATTGTCTATACTTCTGCTCAGCTTTCTGTGGTCCTAAAATTGCTCTTAAAAGTAATGTCTATTAAAAAGAAAAAATATATATATATTTTATGTAGATAGCTAAATAGCCCCCAAGACATGCCTGGACTCCATCTCTGCTCCTGTTGACTGTCTAGCGCCTTCCTATGGTTCATTCTTATGTCCCTGTTTGGGAACGTAAATTGCACGGAGCTCCTTTCTCAGACCTGCTCTCTGCTCCCTCATCTGTGCCCTCCCCTCTCTTCTTCCGTTTCATCTTTCATCCCACACCATCTTTCCTACAATGAGAGATCCAGAAGGGGTCCTGCTATAAAATAACTATGGCTCTCAAACTCTAAACACGTCACCCGAGTCCTTTTCTCATTCTCCACATTTAAAAATAATTCAAACTTGTGGGGCATATTTGAAGGGTCAGGAGAAAACTTCTAAATACGGATCAAAATTGTTTTCACATAGTAAATGAAAAAATATCATGAATGTCATATTAATCAGGTTGATAAAAATATCTCCAATTGTATGTGAAGCCCACACACTGTACTCCTTGACTGAATTATTGTACACAGCTATGACTCAATAAAAAAAAAAAATTCTTACGAATAAAGACCTAAAAAAAAAATAATAATAAAAAAATAAAAATAATTCACTTACTACCAGTTGGTGTTATCACTGTACCTGAAATCGAGACAAACAAAAACGCTCATCTTCCTGGAATATTATAAATAGAATATTTTAAAATCTGCACCTTTAAAGAAAAGCCAGAAAATTACTCTATACACATTTAGCATTGACAAGAATAAATGTTAATGAATGAACAAGTGACGGTGATCACACTAACAACAAAACAATCCCCATTGTGGCTGATGGGATCATCTGCTACATCGTATATCGGATCCAGGAACGTCTGGTACAAATCTCCAGAGTTGGTTATTTTTATCTCAAGGACACTGTAAATGATGTAGTTTTGTTTTCCTTTTGGCTTTGGCTGCTGGGGAACTCAGAATCAAGTATGAAGAACTTAGCTTTCAAAAATACAGGACCATTTGATAAGCATTGTGAATAACAACTTTACCTCTGGGTTCCCCCCCACACACCTTATTTTTCTACCATATTCCCTTTGCCTTTATTTCCTAGTAAATGTATGCGGTATGCATTTCTACGAGCTTCCCAAGATACTGAAACAAGAGAAGGACATTTTTTGTATGACATTTCAATTCTCAGCATGAGCGTCTCTGCCTTTGCAAATTTTCACTGGCCAGTTTAATCACATGCTGCCTTCCCCCTGCCATTTGATACATACCTGGACCACATAAACTAAGGGTGTGTGACACTGATACAACTGCTAGCTTAACTCAAGCATAATTGGGAATCACTTTTTTTCAGAAAAACACCTAATGCAATAAGTTCCCAAGTGAAGTGAAGATGACTTTAGTTAATTGTATTATTATTACTAATTTTTCTTTTTCTCTTCTAATTTGTCATAAGACTTGGAATGAAAGTCTTTCCTTTTTATAACGTAGTACGTGAATTGGTCTGAATTTCTGTGTATTTGCCCTGCTTTTTTTTTTTGTTTTAATGTGACCATGGACACATGGGGAGTAGCTAATAAGTCCTTCGTGATACTCAGGCTGCTTTTGATTTTACTGTCCTCCTGTTTTGGTTGTTGTGTTGGGTTAATTGCAGCACACAATATACCAGATGGCAACAGTAGGTGTGTGCCACATAATTTTTTATTTAGACCTATAACAGTGTCTCTTACATAATTTATGCTTCTTATGTGTTGAATGAATGTTAACAAGAATCACGGAATAAACGGATGAAGAATGAAACAAATCAGGCTAAATCTTAAAAATGAGCTCTGGCAAGGCTATTTAAGAGAAAGTGATTTTACTGTGAGCAACTCACCATCCATGTTAGAAAACTACTGTTGATAAGAGAACTCAAGCTTTTCCTTAATATTGACGTTGCCAGGACATCTTTGTTGGCTTTTATCATCCCGGGAATAGATTTTATTTAAAGTTGAATCCTTGATAAGGTTCTCTGTTGAGATGGCGTAAAGGATTTCAGGCACCAGAATTTTATCCTATGTCCTGCCTGCTCTTCCTTACTCTGTAAAAATTTAAGGGAAGGCAAACAAAAATTTCAACAAGGTCCATCTCAGAAGTGCAGGACTGGCTGTATAGTTTGAGAAGCCCAGTGCAAATATTCAGAGACCTTGTTCAAAATTATTAAGAATTTGAAGATTATGGCAAGAAAGCATTAAATCGAGCACTAATTTCTTCTAAGTGTGAGGAAATTTCTAAATGCACAGGTTGTCTACTCATAAAGCTTGATCTTCACATGTGCTCTTAGACTCCTATTGGCTCCGAAAAAATAAAATTGAATAAGTCTGATGCAAGTGAATTTTTATCTGAATGCAGTACCATTTAGTAGAACTTTTTGTAATGATGGAAATGTTCTATATCTGTGCTGTCCAATATACATACCTCTGGCTATGAACACTTCAAATGTGGCTAATGTGACTTGAAATTTGGCTAGAGCTACTGAACAAGCATTTTTTTTGTTTGTTTGTTTTTTGAGACAGAGTCTCATTATGTCACCCTCGGTAGAGTGTCATGGAGTCACAGCTCAAGTAACTTCAAATTCTTGGGCTTAAGTGAAGAATTCACTTCTTGCCTCAGCCTCCCAAATAGCTGGGACCACAGGCACTCACCACAATGCCCAGCTATTTTTTGCTGCAGTTATCATTGTTGTTCAGCAGGCCCCAGGCTGGGTGCATGTGGCCGGCGCCCTAGACGCTGAGCTACAGGCGCTGAGCCTTGAACAAGCATTATTTTAATTTTATTTAACTTTAACTAATATAATCTTTAATAGCTACATGTGGATGTGGCCAATGGCTACCATTGTGAAGAACCATTTAACAAATCATCAACCAAACTGAGGATAATAAAGAAGATAAAAGAATCTGCAACAATGGGAAAGCAAATAGTGCCTTTTACGTTAACTGTCTAAAACAGCGGTTCTCAACCTTCCTAATGCCACAACCCTTTAATACAGTTCCTGTGGGATGAGACCCACAGGTTGAGAACCGCTGTTGTAAAACAACCAACAGCAGCCAAGTTTGCACGTTAACCCAAAGGCAAGTTGCAGCATAGCTTTGAAACTCTTAAATAGAACAAGAAATTGCTGTTGAGATACAGAACTGTGAAACTTGGAGGAGATCCCTGCCTCCAAAATTTGCTAAGTGTAGAGTTTCCATGGCAACAGAGAATCCATCCAAATGTAATTAATTAGTGACGAGGATATCTATATTGTTTAGTCCTAGTACATGTTACCTTTAATTATGTTTTTCTAAGCCACTGATGTGCTAATATGTCAGACAATATTTGTTCAGGACTGACAAGGCATTGTAAGAAGAAAGAAAAGAGGACACAGTCATCTTAAAAGACCATTAGGAACTCTGTAGATAGAAAGAAATGAGAAAGCAAGATGTATTCTTTTGTTACTATTTAGAATTCTGTGGGTAATGAGAGGAGAAGCCACAGTTCTATGGTTTTCCATTTAGGATTGCTTTTCCCCACTGAAGGCTCCTGCCAAGTCTTACTTTTGAAAGACTATCTCTTGTCCTTCCCCAAGAAGTATCTGCCTCAGCTCCTTGTCTGCTCCCCTAGCTGAGTTCCAGTATCCTAACAACTCCGGCCCACTCTTCTGCCCTCCAGACCCTGAACTCAAGGCCATGGGCATGGGCAGCTTTGAGAGGTTGCAACAGAGGAGTCCTGAGAACAATCACCATCGTCCTCCTTTAAAGTTAACACTGAGCAATTAGTCTGGTTGTGTATGATGCTTGTAAAAAAAGCTGTTAAAAAATCTGTCTATCTAATTCTACTACTGGTATGAGTGAATAAGAAGAGTTTTGTGCATTTTTATTTTGTTTCCGCTCCAAGTCACATGGGTGATCCCTGGGTGGTGAAGGAAAATGCGGGGAGTTGTTGAAGCCAGCTGCTCAAGTGAGCTAATTCCCCTCCCAGAAAGATCTTTATTGCTAGAAAAACCGCCACAGTAACCACCAGGCCAAAATAATTCTCGAAAAGAAATTTCTTTTTGAGAATTATTTTGGCCTGGTCTGTGTCTGTGCAACTGTCTGTGTTTAGGCTGTGGAGCAAATCCCATGGCTCGGGGCTACTATAGAAGGAACTGGTGGCAAACCAGGAAAAGGAAGGAAAAAAGAGCACATGGAAGCCGGAAAGGAAGGGCAAACAAGCTGCACTGGTTTAGGGGACCAACTGAGGTCTATCGCAGTCTTCCATTCCTGTTCATGGGGTGCTCCCTGTGGTTACCTATTTGCTCTTGTTTTGCTCAGGACAGGCCTACTAGGGCTCTCTTTAGTTGGTCTTGGTCAGCCACAAAGCAGCAAAGGCTCAGAAGCCAGGTTCTGTGGGTAGTATTAGGAGTATCACTCGTGTTACAAGGAAACCCCAACTTCACTCAGCGAGTCCCGAGGGAGGAGAGTAGAGCACAATCTACAGTGGAAGGAAGTCTCCAAATTCCCGGGATAGCAGAAAGATTAGCTTTTCCCAGAGCAGTGGTTCTAAACCTTCCTAATGCTGTGAGCCTTTAATACAGTTCCTGTGTGTCAGGACCCACGGGTTGAGAACCACTGTCCTGGAGAGATCCACTCAGATCTTGCTGCAATCTGCAAGGCCAGGGTTCCATTTCCCTTTTCTTGTGTCTCTATACATGAGAAAGGTTTACTGGCAGTACCACATTGCACATGTGAAGGACAAGACGGCAGCGGAAGTGTTTTCTTTCTTTTTTTAGTAACTCTTTTTAATCTTATGTCTAGCACAACACCACACCTAACCCATTATTTTTATCTTTTTTTCCATAGAGACAAGAGTCTCACTTTATCGCCCTCGGTAGAGTGCGGTGGCTTCACACAGCTCACAGCAACCTCCAACTCCAGGGCTTAGGCGGATTCTCTTGCCTCAGCCTCCCAAGTAGCTGGGACTACAGGCGCTCGCCACAACACCTGGCTATTTTTCTGTTTTGCAGTTTGGCTAAGGCTTGGTTTGACCCCGCCACCTTTGGTAGATGGGGCCGGTGCCCTACTCGATGAGCCACAGGCGCCACCCCATTATTTTTATCTTTTAAGGCATTGATATTTTTGAAACATCCAGACCCATTCTTGTGGAATGTCCAATGATGTGGGCTTATTTGTTTCCCCACAATTAAATTCAGGTTAAGAATACCAAGTAGGTGACACAGGTGCTTCTTTGCGTCACAGAGGGGCCCATGTGGGTTTCGCCCTGTTGTTGGTGGGGCTTGATCACCTGGTTCAGGTGGCCTCAGCCAGATCTCATTACAAAAAAGCCACTTCTTTGCCTTGGTAACTGAGTACTTTGTCATTGTGTTTCCCTCCAGCCGTTCCAGCATTGCTGGTCCTAGCCTGGATCTACATTTATATAGAGATTGCAAGATGATGATTTTTTGACTCTTATTAGTTTTCCTATATCTACTGGTATCCTCTGGTGAATAGCCAGTCCTCCTCATTATTATTTTTTAATTTTACTATGAACTTTTGGATTGATTTTTTTCTTAAAATCTTTTTTGTTGAACACCATGTCCTTTGTTTTGAGATATGTTTACCAAACTGTAATATACTAGTCCTGTGAAATGCTCTGAGGAAAAAATTATTCTATATTTACATAGTTTGGGGAATGTAATGTATCTCCAATCTCTCAGGATATTACATAATCCACATTAGGATATTGAAAACTACAAGAACCTGCTGGTGTGAGTGCCAAGAGAATTGAACACTCCTGCACAGTTGGTGGGACTGCAAATGAGTGCAGTCTCTGTGGAAAGAAGTATGCAGATTCTTCAAAGGACTAAAAGGTAACCTGTTATTTGATCCTGTAATACTATTACTAAGTATCTATCCCAAAGAAAAAAAGACATTTTACCATAAGGACATTTGCCTTCAAATGTTTATAGCAGCTCAATTCACAATTGCAAAGACCTAGAAATGAAACACAGGTTCCCTTCAACACATGAATGGAATAACTGTCGTATAGGTATCCCATGGAATTCTATTTAGGCATAAAAAAGATAGAGATTTTGTGTCTTTTGTAACGACATGGGTGGATTTGGAGAAAGTTCTCCTCAGTAGCATAACAATGGAAAAGCAAGCATCACATGTACTCAGTACTAAATTAGAATGAGTAGATTAGTAACTATATGCTCAAGTGACAGAAAAACTTAATAAGCTTCAACTAGGGCCGAGGGGGTAAGGGTTTGGGTAAATTCCCACTCAGCAGGTACAGTGTGTGTGCTATTGCACACTTCCTGGGTGAGGGTATACTACAACCCAGACTTTAACCTCACAAAAGCAATCTGTGTAACCTAATCCTAGGTACCCCAATATTAACGTGCCATTAAAAAAGAAAAAAAAAATACAAGGACCTGCTTAACTTTGTTTACCCAGGTGCTTCTCAAACACATTTGACCATGGAATAACTTTTTCTATTCAAGACTGACTTAACACTTGATGAAATACATTCAGGGAAACATTGGCCAAGAGCCATCCCTGTTGATTAAATGTTTAAGTATTTCATCAATAATATGAAACAAAGACAGATTAACGATGGTGAGTGTATCACTGTTCAATAAACTCTGTATGATTACAATAGTTATTTTACAATTATTCTATTCATAAGGTCAACTCAGCATACCATGGAGGGAACAGAGGTCAAAAACAACCCTATGTAGGCAAATATTTAATAAAAGGAACACAACTAATCATCAAAAAAAAAAAAGAAGATTGATAAACTTCTTAAAAATTATAAACTGTTTAACAGAAGATACCAGCAAGAGTTAAGCTTTATATATGGCACATAGAACTACAACAGGACTCTTCCTAACAAATGCAAACATTGTAACCTAATTATTTGTACCCTCACATTAATCTGAAATTAAAAAAGAAAAGAAGCTTCAGACTGGGATAGTACACTGTGTTTATAAACATGTATCCAGAAAATATAAAGAACTCTCACAAATTAGTTGTTTAACTCAGTAAGACACGTATTAGAGTTGTTTAATTCAATAAGACAATGTGCAAAAGTCACGAACAGATATTCATAAAGGATAATAACCAATATGAATATGAATATACTGGCTTTAGAGAAACACGAAGCTAAATACATAGTGACGTGTGAATACACACTCATCTAACTAAAATGAAAACTGATACAGACAGACCTGACAGTACCAGGTATGTGTGTGAGGGGTGTGGAGTTGGTAGAAACGGAGATGCCACTGAAATTCCTTCCAATCATGTGATTGTCGCCCCATCTGCTGCTGAGAATGTTAAGCCTTTACTTTCCGATCCTTTGGAAGTTGTTTCAGCTGCATCTTGTCTAGGGTCATTGCCTGAGAGGGAGGGTAGAAAGGACTAGCCATTTTGGGTCAACTCAGGACAATTCCGAGGTGATTTTTAACTCCCTAAGCCCCATTCCGGGTTGTTGTTAGACCTGCATTGCTCAATTTCTCCCTCTATCCAATCTTACCTCCTACTAATTAATCCATCCCTTCCATGGGAGTTGTTGGTTCCAGGGACACTCTGTAATAAACATTCTTCACAATAAGCTCTGTATCACAGCCTGCTTCCCAGGCATTTCATCCTGTGACATGGTACAGCTGGAATTCTTACACATTACCTGTTTGTGTGAATTGGTACAACCACTCAAGAAAACCATCCATGTTCACCAAAGCTGAAAAACAAACATATCTGGTGACTCAGCAATTCTGCTCCTAGATATTGACCTAGGAGTGAGCACAGTGTCTGTCTACCAAAAGTCATGTATGTACAATAATGCTCCTGACAGCTTTATTCACAATAGACTTCAAACTGAAAATTACCCAAATGTCTTATCAACTGTAGAGTGCCACCTCTCTTCTTCTCTGTCCTGCCCCTTTCCTCTTAGCTCTTCCTCTCTTTCTCTCCCTTCCATTCTCTTGCTAGAGGCCATTTTGACATGTGGTGGTGTCTTGCTGAGTAACATTCATTGTTGTTACCTGTTTTTGTATGCCACACAATAACAGCTCTGATGGTCATTCCAGAAAAAGAGAGTTCCAAAACTGCTTTGAAGGGTGGAATAGAGGCTGGCACTGGTGCACAGCTTCCAAAGGAGAATACTTCAAAGTTGATGGTAGTGACATTCAGCAATGAGGTATGTAAGATGAGTTTGAGAACTTAATTGTGTGGCCTTGTATGTGCATAGAAATACGTCTGGAATGATTTATAATGATTGTTAACATGGTTGTTTTGGAGAACTGGAAGTTGGGGTGACTCTTCTTTTTCTTTGTTATTTTTCACTAACTCCTGGTCTTTTTTTTAGGGGTAAAAATGTAAATTATGCCCAAGATATCATCAACGTAAAATTGTAAATAACAATGAAATCTTTGATACTTTGCAGTCTTTGAAATAGTGATGTTGATAATTAATATTAATTATCTAGAACAGGATTGACAACTTTAGCATCAGGCTTCAAATTAACCAGCTACTATACAAAATGGGAGGACTTTATAAAAAATTCCCATAAAGTAAACCAAATATCATTGCTTCAGTTTCTTTCTTTCCTAACTCATGCATCCTAAGCAGGTCTTTGCAGTTACTCTCACAAGGAGCTAGGTGTTTGCTAATAGGTCTTGGAGGGATCCTGCCAGGGTAACATGAGGACTATTTGTTCTAAGAAAATACAGGAAGAAATAACACAGCACCTTACCTAGAAGAACAGCAAATCTTTTAAAACTCAATACTTTAATGTGTGGGGGTGGGTTGGGTTAGGAGGTAGACAAAAACCATTTGATATTGAAAAATGTAAAATCAGTTTAAATTATCTATTTACAAATGAAGAACCACTATGTTTTATGGGTATTTACATGGCAACATACATATTTTAAATTAAGAAACAAGTAAAAGGTCATCAGACTTTTTAGCGAATGTGTGATAACATTCTCTGCTCCATAGGTCAGCTGGACTCCAAACTGGGTGGTGCCTTCTTCCTTCAGCTATTTATATTTTCATTCGTGGACCTCTAATAAACAGTACAACTTGAGAGAGTTTCAAAATACTGCTTTTCAACCACAAAGAAATCCTCCCAATTCAAATTAGAATTTAAGTTTAAAATAGGTTTAAATAATTCACAAATAATTCAAAAGAAATTATGAAGCTAATCAAAAGATATTACTAAAATATAGGCACATTTTCCTTTAAATATCTGACAGTCTATCTACAGTGGCTCTGTTATATTAATTCAAATTATTCTTATCATCTAAAACAATGAAGCTTCTCAACTGGTGGAATGCAGCCATGGGATTTCAACAGTTTGAAGGCAACATAACCAAAAGGCATAGTTTAAACTGGCTTCAGGGATGAATGGGTTCCTTATCAGAGCAGCTGAAGGCTGCACACAATTCACAGCATCTGTCAACATTCACAGGGCCCCATATAGAAGAAGCAGGCCCTACAGCCTGGCAGCAACCTTCAGCTTCTGGCATCTTCAGGTCCACATGATCTGAAAACAAAAAGACAGCTTCTAGCCATCACGAGAAGGACACTGAAACATTTTAGTGATGTTGCTAATTAATATTAATTATCTACAACAGGGTTCACAACTTTTAGCATCAGGCTTCAAATTAACCAGCTACTATACAAAATACAAAATATCATTTATAAATTTGTATTTATGACTAATTTAAAAATCTTTTTCATGTTATTTTTATTTGTAAAGGGTATGAAAATTATCTACTAACCTGCCTTTTTATATGGTGAATTCTCAATTTAATTCTGCTTAAATGTTATTGTGTGTGGGGTACTAAATTCCTTATGTGGCAATTTTTAATTGTTTCTGTAAATATTTCACTCATGTGTCTGTACAAAATAAAACAAAACAAATCCAGAGTTTCATTAAATAAATTTATTTGTTAAAATAAATTAACTCCAAATACAACTGTTGAATTTGCATTGAGTTATAACTACAATTCATGTTTTAATTGAAATGTCAAGATTTAACAACTGACATTGTTACAAAACAATAAACTGCTGTTCAATTTTAAATGGTCAGTTGTATTAGAGCTCAACAATTAACTGTGAACTATATCTCTGGGAAACCTCAAATCAATAATGATAAGTCTGTTTCCAAAACCCACTGCAGTCATTCTTGAAACCCTGATCAAGATTTAATAGATGCATAATGACACATTAAAAAAAAAAGACCCCCATAGTCTTTAACATTTGATTGGCTAAGGAGACAATTAAAGCTTACCCAGTGCTAAGACAAGACTACTGAGAAAAACAAAAAATGAAGAAACAAAACAAATAACCCAATAGCCACAAACAAAACAAAGCACTTTCATATTCATACATACACTGACCACATTCACTCTGGAAAACCCTTCAAAACAAATGCCAGGCAGCCTTAGGCAACATTTCTTTATAGAGAAAAGCAAATGTCAGTAGTATTACCACAGAAAAGTGATGGCAACTGTAGCAATTAGAGTAAAAAATTCAGCACTAATTCTACAAACCAAAGGAGAAAATCATCAAAGCACCTTTCAATAGTGTAAGAAAACATTTTATGTAACATTTTTGATCAGATGCTGGCTTGTTTGTGTAAGGTGACCAAATGAAAGGCATTAGTTACCATCACTATCACAGCTTAAAAGAACAAGAAAGTCGCAACACTAAAAGAAAAAAATACTTAAACATGCTGCCTTTGTATAAAAGTACGAAAACAAAAGAAAACCTTATTACAACAGCTAAAGAAAAAGTGGGTCTTTGGATCAAACCATAGTATTTTTAAGGCATGTTAGAAAAACTTTCACTTAACTAGTTGCTAGTTTGATCAGGGCATAATAAATAGTGACCCAAGGTCACCAACTTTCCTCTGTAGCCACCAATATTTCATGTGCCAACAAATGTGATCTTCCTGTTCTTAAGCTTTTTATTACCACCTCAACACACACATTCATTCAAGCTGAGTTATAGTCTTAACAGGTGAATACCAAGGGGAAAGCACAGGAGGATTTCCAGTTTTTAGATGTCTTTGGTGCCTTGTCGCCAAATATGTAGGGCTGTATGGAAGCACTGATCAGGCAGCCAAATCAGTTATTATTAACATCCTTACAGTAACTGCCCACCGTTCTGTCTGACACAAACATTTTTAACTACAATTCCAAAATGTAGATAATCTTTTCCATCTTATATTTTGCCATATCATTCACATTATTTAACCTGTTCTTCATATCTGCATAGCAATCTATAATGTAAAACTGTGGAATCTTTATAGATATTTCTAATGCACAATCTTAGTTGTCATAAACTGTTAATTATAAATTAACCTCAGAAGTTAGGGTTCAATACTCAACCGATTCACTAATAAATATTTCTGCTTCAGTAGATAAATCATACTTCTTGAATCTTTGATTTCTCTACATGTTTGAGTCAAATTAACTTTTACATGATGAAATTTGTTTCAATAAAATTGGCTAAAATTTTGTCCTATGAACAAGGTGCTTCATAATTGATGATTATAAAAAATTATACTGAAGAATGTAAAATATTCACAATTCAAAGATTTTTGACAACCAAGGCCTGTTTTTACCCATATATCCCCTCAGCTTTCTCATCTATGAAAACTACTATCAACCTTCTTTTTTAAATCTAAGCTTAATGTTAGTTATTAAACATTTAGGGGCTACCATGATTTCAACAATGCATAAAAGACACTTAAATAATTGAAAAGAAAAAGTGTTTCTGATACACTAAATTCTGCAGTATAGATTCTCAGTATAGGCAATTATCTCTGACTTGTGCCAAATTCTTAGGAACGATAAACACACATGCACACACGAACATACACCCTTCTCTCAGTTACACACATAAGACCAGAGGTTACTTGCACAAGACTGAAGCCAACAAAATGTGGGTGGTATGCAGATCGCAGGCTCAGTGATATTGCAGCTCTGAAGGCCAAGTTTATCTCCAGAGGCTCTGCTCAAGAAAATCTCTTCAGCATACATAACTCTGAAGTCAGTTGAAAACCTTTCAATACTTGATTGTAAAACTTATGAATAGGTTTTTCCTGTGCCATTAGTCATGCAAATGATAAATACTTCATGGCTATGAAAACCAAAAATGTCAGAGCTTGAGCGCCTTTTCAAAACAAAATACTCACTCTAGCTTTATTTGCCACTTCAGTAATCAGGGCAAAATTGTTCTAAGAAAACCTTTATATAATTCTCCAAGAAAATTAAAGATAAAAGGCTTTTTGTCCCTTACCTTCCACTCTGTAATTTATGTTCTACTTTTAAGCACAAATTATTTCACATGGTTATTCAATTTTTTAAATGTCTGCAATAAAAGCTCTGCTACAGCAAACTTGATTTTGAAAGCAGGTTAGCCAAAGGTCACACCACAACCATAGCCCTTAAAGGCAAGAAGGAATTTGCTGCATTAACAAACTTAAAAATGCCAGATATCTGTACTGTCCTGTGAGGTTTCTGCAAATGGGAACATGTGGATGCAACATGGCTTCATTTTCCTTACAGGATGACACTAGTTTATCTATTAAAATGGTTCTTGTTAGTAAGGCTAGGCAATCTCTTTCCATCACAGTTGCTTCCTTCTTTTCAGTCAAGTAATAATGACCATCCCTGCATGGTAAGCAGAGGATGGGGTTTAGGGTTTCAATTCAGACCAAACCCTTGTGAAAGCCTCCACTTTCTGTGGCAAAGCAGGTGATACACAAATACTAAAGTCAGACTGTATTTTAACACAACCTGTTCTGACCTTTGCTCTATTAAGGATCAAAGCATGAGTTAGTTCCATGTCACAAATTAGGATAACATCTACAATTAAGCATCATTTTGAAAAACAGAAATGTCTCAGCTGAGCAAAGAATCTCTCCCTGTAATGCTGTTGGCAGGTCAGCTGTTACTATCTTACTTGAAGGAATACATTGATTAGAAGCTCTATCCCAATTCCAGAAATTCAGTACTCTTGTAGGAAAATACTTCTCCTTTACCTATTTTTTTTAAAGAAGATAAAATATTTTAATTGTAAGTGGTCACAGGAATTCTTCTGGTTTCTCCCTCATGATTATTTCTAACTTATACAATAGTTGCTTCTGTCAGCTCAGTGACAATGCCATCACAGCTTTCAAATGAGATCACCCTGTAGATAGATGGGCTATGCCTTAAAGTTGCAGATGCATACAGGAGACTGAGGACAATGGTGACAACTGCAGTTACTGAACCTGAATGTTACTTAGAGATACCAACTGCCAAACACTGCTCCATTCTGAATAAGGGCTGTAGTTCTCAGTGGATTCAAACCATGCATCTCGCAAACTCTGCTGTAGATGGGTTTTCTATCGCCTACGAAAACTGGGCACATTCTGTCCAGTACAGCCATATTCGGGTGCTATTGTATGTTACATGCAGAACAGCATGGATCATCTTTGTCAGGCTGAGCAGCATAGTTCATCTGCCTCACAATTTCTGCAAAGAGTTCGTCCACCATTGTCTTACTCTTAGCAGAAGTCTCCATAAAGGGGCAGCCCCACTCTTCAGCAAGGGCTCTGCCTTCATTAGATGACACTTCTCTCTCACTTTCCAGGTCCACTTTGTTCCCAACCAAGATGACTGGCACTTTTTCATACCTATGAATGAATAAACAAAACAGACATATATTGTACTTGTTAGCACAAAGTTAAACATGCAACATGTGTTTTCTTTTTTTACTATATTCCACTATAAATGGTCTTTTTGGTTGCATGAAAAATTGTTTGTGCCACTTGGCTTGACACCTACCTGAGGGTGTTTTGAAGCTGCTCTCACAGAGGATCATAAATGGGTTTTTCAAATGATATTTTTAATCGATTACACATTCTTTAAAATCAATTTATATTTCCAGATATACTTGGAAATTTATTTGCAGAAACTCAGACTAAATCTTCTTCATTTAAATTGTTTCCACTCTGAGATGCTTACTCAAAATTTCACAGGTGATCATGTAATAAACAGCTTATTGAGTAAACAACTTACAGTTATCAGAATTTTACTATATTCTCTAAGTATATAAAACTGATCATGGCCCATTCTAACAGTTCCTAAGTAAGAAAAAAGCCACTAGAAAACATTAGGAGGCCATCAAATACAACTAAAGCCTGTCCCTTTTTAATACTATTATGGATTAGCCAGTTGAAAGGGAAACAATACTGGTTCTTTTCAGACTGACAAAGCTTTCAATCATTAGTTTTATATGATGTTATATCTCTCTTCCTAACTAGAATAGATGCCTTTGAGTTAACATGTTTGGAAAAAGCTAAACTAAAAAAGCTAGTAAGTGATAAGAAACGAACAAAGATAAAAGCGTCTAAATCATTCTGGTACCCACAGATGATTCTGTCTACAATGGTTACTCCACACATCACAGGACACAACAGATATCACAGTGTAGAGAAACCCAGTGCAGGTTTGTGTATTTATTTACTATTCTTAGTGACTCCTGTTCTAAGAAATGTAGTTAACACATTTTCATAAGACTCTCATTTTTACTGAAAAGGTCATTTTAAAAGGTTTTTGTGCTTTTTGTGATTTTAGTATAAATTAGTGTATACGTGTGTGTATGTATTTCCTCTTACACAGAATGAATATCTGATTTATAAAGAGGGTAAACAGAAAATTCACACACAAGTGATAACAAATGTGATAGGACACAGCTAATTTGTCAGAAGAGAAACTACCACCTAGTCAAGAGCATACTGAGGCAGGGTTTGTACGAAATAGTTACTATTCAGGTAACTGAGTAAAAAACAGGTGGGGCCTGTTCTGCAGTACTTTCATAAATTTCATCATCCTGTCAAGACAGTTCTCCCCACTCACCCAACTTGTAAGGCGAACTACATTCCCAACAGTCTCACTTTTTTACTTTGGCACTAATCAAATTAAGAATTGTCTTAACAAGGGGACACACTCCAGGTAGTGTGCCATATAGCAATCTGAAACGGAGCAACAAATCAAAAGTGAGTAGAAGTTACAAAAAGGGTAAATCTAAAATTTGGGTATTATCATTTTGCAGGAAATGGATTTGGACAATTCCAATTTATATCAAAGGACTTTATATGCATTTATAACAATCGTATCCTACAATTTCTAGCCTTAGATCATGCTGATAGCTCTGAGCATAAGACACGGGGGTTTCTCACATCTTCTGGAGCTCTTACACACAATCATCTGTATCCCTTGGCTTCTGGGAGGATAAGGCAGTGAGAATGAAGCTGCATTACAGAACACTGTATCTCAGCTCCTCTGCATATCGCCCTTCAGACTCGCTGTACAGAGAAGCGTGGCAGGGAGCTGACACCGCTGCTGTGTCAGGACAATGTCACTTTCTAATCTGTTTTACTTGCAAAGATATAACTGCATTTCTTATGAGAGTACATCTATCACAGTGTGCTTCAAAATGCTTTCTTTGCTTGGAAGAGATGTAATTTAATATAATGAAGTAAAATTTATTGGTTGAATTTAAGTTAAAAATGAATTTCAATCTCTGTTTATAATACTTAATAAAAGGGAAAGTGGTAAGACATCACTTTTTATTATTAGCTTAGAGAAATACTTTCAGGAATATTTTTGAGTTTAAATACAGTATTATATCTCGTTTTACACCAGTGGTCTCTAAGCTTTTTGGCACCAGGGACCAGTTTCATGGAAGACAGTTTTTCATTGGACTGGGAATGGAGGGGTTGTTTCAGGATAATTTAAGGTCATTAAATTCAGGGTGCCTTGTATTTCTATTATCATTACTTTGTAACATATAATGAAATAATTATAAAACTCACCATAATGCAGACTCAGTGGGAGCTTGTTTCCCTGCAACTAGATGTTCCTAGCACTAGCACTGCTGCCTCAGCTCCACCTCAGATCATCAGGCATTAGTCTCACAAGGGGTGCAACCTCGTGTGCAGTTTGCAGTGGCGTTCCTGCTCCTCTGAGAATTTCACGCTACTGCTGATGCACTGATGTGAGTGAAGGGGAGCAGCTGTAAATACAGATAAAGCTTTGCTGGCTCTCCTGCTGCTCACCTCCTTGTGTGGGGCCTGGTTCCTAACATGCTACAAATCACTACTAGTCTGTGGTCTGGGGGTTGAGGACCATAGTTGTATACTTAAAGAAGAAATATTTCTTAAACTTTCAGTTAAAAAGTACAGAACTTTTACTTGTACAGTACAGAAAGAATTAGAATATGTGGATTTTTGAAATTTGCAAAAATATCAAATTATTAATAGCTGTACGACACAGTGTTCAAATCAAGAATTTGAATAAATCTTACCAGTAGTCTGATTTTCAGAAGGGCAACTAGAACAATGCAAATATAGGTCCACACATAACAGCATTTAACAACTACTAAATGTAGATGAGAATTTAGCCAGTATCAGAAAACCTGCCCATTATATAAAATCAAGGTACTAAAGATGTAAGAGAAATACAGATTAATATCCTCAGTATAATTTTAAAAACTGAATAAGATCTTACAAAAAATATTATGTACATTTCTGAATACCAGACAATGATAAACGCTGTCTCTTCTGTTAAGATTAAAATTTGGGATGGTAGAAAAGATTCTAAACTCAGATTTGGAGGCTCTGCTTCTAGTCCTGCCAGTAAGATCATTTATTTCCTCTAAGTATCTATACTTCATTTCTTTGTCAGTAACAAGGATATCTGTTCTCACTTAAACAAGGTCACAGTAAAGGTCAAATAAGATAACAGAGATATAAATCAAATATTAGACAAATGCAGGGTGGTGTTTCTTTCCCCTCCTAGCTCTACTGGTGTGAGTCCACAGCTTGAGAAACATGCAGTGTTAAGAAGCAGGGAAACTGATCAGGGGAGGTACAAAGCTCCTGAAGAAGGTAGACCCAGCTGAAACCAACTGGGTTGGGAGACACAGAGACAGGCAGAAGACAGATGGAGACAACACCAGCAAAGCAGCTGCCTGAGATGAACTGATCTCTTCTCTTGCCCCTGGGCTGAGCACTGTGGTAATGAGGAACAAGAAAGGCAGAAAAGCATTGAGGACTTGGAGAGAAGACTAGCACGGCGGGTAAGGCAATGGGTGCGTAACAGAAGATGTGTTAGAAGTAAAAGGGAAAGCCAGGCCTCCCGCTGACAGCAGTGGACAGCACAGAGAGAAGGCAAAGAGAGGAAGCTGGTCTGTCCATCTCCTGCAGCAATGGTGGGTTAGAAAAACAAACACCCAAACATCAGGACTCCAGTCCCAGAACTGCCTTTAGCTAGTTCTGCTAATTTAGATTTATCTAATATTTCTTATATTTCTAATATCTAATAGTATCTAAGTTTCTTGAAGTATAAAAATGAGCTGGACCAGATAATTTCTAAGGTGCTCTTCAGCTCTGGACATAAAAATCACAACACACATAGTAGGGCCACACCTACAAGCAACACATAATCATTTACCAGGTTAACTGCTGAGTGGTTAGCACTGTTCTAAGGACAACTTCCACAGGCTGATCTTTAAAGAGATACGAAGTGCACATCGTGAAGAAAGCCAAAATGTAGGGGGAAACCTCAGGAGATCTCATGGGGCCAAAACACCGAGCAGCAGGCTTTAATTCTTCAGGTAGAAGAATTACTGCCAGCATGCTCTGACTCACAGACAGAAGTCAAAAACGCACTCCTCACCTACCCAAGCAGTCCCATTTCACTAATATTTGGGATAGTTTTAACTATGTGCCTACTGAAGGCTACACCGAAATCTACCTGATGGGGCATAAATAACTAGTAATACACAAACAATCTATCATGCACTTATTCATCCACTCAACACATTTGTCAAGAATCAACTACGTCAGTTACTATTCTAGGCACTTACGATATGTCAGTGAACAAAACAAAAATATCTGTGTCCTCCCAGTGACTGTAGTCCAGAGATTGACACAGATGTTAGTAAACGTAAGTAAATAGGTAAGCTATAAGTTTATTAGAAGGTGGTAGCACTTACTACCATGGAAAAAAGAAGAGACAGAGTGGGTATGGGGACACAGGTGCCACAATTTTAAATATGATTGAGGACTTACTGGGAAAGGGAACGAGTACAGATGTGAAGGACACAAGGGATGTGATCTAACCCTGTCCTTTCTTATAGATTCTAGTTGTCTTTTCCTTTAGAATACAGAAATATTTTCTTTTCCCCAAATAATAATAAATTTCCTTCTTGCTCAAATTAAGTAAGTAATACATCATGATTAAAAAAAAAACCCAGTAATACTTAATTTCAGCTCTGTGTACATCCCTCCCAATTATTTTTCTATACATATCGGTATAACATAAATTTTTATAAAAAGATACAACAATTACAATTAGTAGCCTCAATTTGTACTTTTAATTACGTAGCTTTCCCTTTGAATAAATGATACACATTATATTAATGCTTAGTAATAAGTATATCCCATTACAAAGAATCTATACCATAACTATACCATAATTTAATTATTCCTCCCCCATTAGTGCATACGAAGGCTCCCACACCCATTTTTTGGCTAAAATAAACAGCAATCTGATGAAACTCATCTAATGAACTACACTTAGAAGTGTAACTTCTGTCTCAAAGAGTATGTACAATGCATGTAAGTATACAGGACATAATATATATAATCACACATACGATGTTTATGTGTGTGTGTGTATATATATATCTTCTGCATATCAAATAATTCATATTTCTAGGTCAGTCCCATCAAATTGCTATGTATACACACACAAAGACACAGACAACTTCAGTGGATATCCAAAAATTTATAGTATAACCAACAGTGCTTAAGACTACTTATTTCCTTCTGTATTCTGGGATTGATATTTTAATCTTTTAATAAAGTGTTACAGGAATTCTGAAGAAAGAGAATTGGTTTTGGCTAGGACCTGAAGGCTTCTGCCACAGCGTGCTAGCATGAAACATCAATATTTCTTGTAAGAATAGAAATCATGAGCTAAATCAGGCTGCTCTCTTCCTCAACTCACTAGTTTAGAAGTAACTGAATATTTCATCTTAAAAGGGCATTTCTGGTAATATAACTTGAACAATGAGAAAACCACATTCTTTGTTATCATTTTCTCTTGGTTTCAGAGTGCATACTGCAGATGAACAGGGAGAAATTTGTAAATATAAGAATTAAGTAATAAGAGTAAGGATAACCAAAGGATATTCAAAGCTATCAGGAATATCCCATACCAATGTAAATAAAAATAACTCTGCTTTCATGGAAAGTAAGAGTTGACATTGTACTGGAGGAGATTCCTAATACTTGATTGTGATGGACCAACTGATGATAGAAATATGACTCACAGCATTTTAGATGTTGCATTAAAAACACACTTGAGGGCTTAGAGCCTGTAGTCCCAGCTACTTGGGAGGCTGATGCAAGACAATTGCTTAAGCCCAAGAGTTGGAGGTTGCTGTGAGCAGTGATGCAACAGCACTCTACCCAGGGTGATAGCTTGAGACTCTGTCTCAAAAAAAAAAAAAAAAAAAAAAAAAAAAACACACTTGAGGACCAAGTGTTGCCAAGATGACATAAGCCCACTAAAGTCTTTATCTCCTGATGATTACAAATAAAAACTCAGGTTAAAATATGAAAAGCAACTACCAAAGAACTCAAAAGTAAACAGACACAGGTAGTTTGGAAAGGATAACCAATACCTAAAGCAAAGAACCACAGTTTCCCCTCTTTTCTCATGTGGCCTTGAGCTGAAGGTAGGCACCCAGTGGTGAGCAGACAGCTTAAATTCTGGGTGAAACTGTCTTTCAAACTAAAAGGGTGAAGGGGACTCTGTGAACTGGAGTGTGTGTTTAGGTGGAAAATCCTCACTCTTTCTTTTACAGCTAGCTCACTGGAGTGAGCTCCTAGAAGTGGTAGGGTGTCAGGCAGTGCTAGCAGCTAAAACTTCATGAGAAATTTCATTCTGGCTATAGGAACTGGGAAAAGAGATTCCTAAGGTCCAAAGAGGGTGGGAAAAATCCTCAGTATTTTTCCTTCTTGTTTTTCCTGCCCATTTTACCAGGAAGAAGACTACAATTGTGAGAAATGTGTGGCCGTGTCTAAAGCTAAAACTTTACAGAGAAAATGTTTGAGAGAAAAATCAAATTTGTAGTCAGAGGACCAGGAAAATGGGCTCCTATGGTCTGAAGAGTGTAGGAGAAAGCTAAACTAAGGGAGTCCCTAATTCTGTATGAATCAACATGAACTCATGAGCTGTGCTATGACTGCGAAAGACTCAGAGTAGTTTAACAAAGATTTTAAAAACTGAACTACGATTTAAACTGTTGCCCAAGTCTAGCCACTGGGTAATGTGTGTGTAGACAGCATGGTAAAGGCTTTGAAAATTGAACTGAAAATGGAACTATCTTCCAAACAAGGAGAGATCAAGTTTGTAGTTTGAACTTAAGTGGGTTGCTTATCAGCTGAAAGAAAAAAAATTCAATAACTTCCAGAGGACTGCAACAGGACCCAGATTCTAAGCAATTTAATACAAAAATATCTAACACAATCTAAAATTACCAAGCATACAAAAAAAACAAAAAACAAAAACAAAAACCCAAAATCAGGAAAATGTGACCAATTCTCAAGGACTATCAACACATAGGATCTGACCTAGATCAGTGATTTTTCAACCGGTGTGCTGTGATATACTAGTGTGTCATGAGGATCTTAGGTGTGCCACGAAAAGTTTTAAAGATCACCAATTAAATTATTTTTGAAAGAAGTTCAAAGCATAATAAATATACAAATTAAAATTAAAAGCTCTTTAAATTGATTATAGGAGTATAACAAAAAACGGTATTTTTTTTTACCCTTTTTTTTTGATCAACATAATTTAAGTGTGCTGTGGAAGTTTAATTATAGGGTTAAGTGTGCCATGATGAAAAAGGCTGAAAAACACTGACCTATTAATAGACCTTAACGAAGCTATTATAACCATGTTCTATGAGCTCAAGTTAAACACTCTTAAAATGAACACAAAGATATTCTCAGAAAGTATAAGAGAAAACTAAATGAAAATTTGAGAACCAAAAATCATAGAATCTGATATAAAATACTCATTGGATAGGAAGAATGGACATGACAGAACAAAGGGAAAGTAAACTTAAAAACAGATCGATAGAAAATGTACAATCTGAAGAGCAAAGAGAAATTATATTAAAAGGATAAATAAGCATAATCTCAGGAATCTGTGGGATGATATAAGAACACTGCACATGCACGTCAATGGAATTGAAAAGAGGAAAAGGACTGGTAGAAAAAACAAAAGAAATAATAGCTGAAAATTTCCTAAACTTGGTTAAAAAGATGACTTTATAGAAGTTCAGCAAATTACAAACAAAGTCAGTGAAAATTGTGTGAAAGCACTGAATAATCCTAAAGCCAAAGATAAAGATAACATCTTGAAAGCAACTAAAGAAGATAAATGCATTACATATAGAAAAACAAACAAAATGACAGAAGATTTCTCATCAGAAACTACCGATGCCAGGACTCTTAGTTTATTAAAAAAATACATATTATATATAATGTACATATATATAAATGTTCACAAAAAAATTATTTAACATTGTCTTTGGGGGGAGGTGGTTGATATAGGTAGATATAGCACATGTATACACAAAAACTCTGGAAAGGAAAGAGAACTATGTGGTGTAAGCTCTTTGCATTTTACCCTAAATGGTGCAATACGAAACAAACTCTAAGTAGACTGTGATAGGTTAAGTATTTATATTGTAATACCTACAACAACCATTAAAAAATACAAAGACAACAGATAAATTAAAATGGAATACTAAAATCCCCGCACAAATAATCCAAAAGAATTCAGCACAGGGGGAAGAGAACAAAGAAAAGCAGAGGGAAAAAACAGAAAACTAACAAAATCATAGACCTAATTGAAATAAATGAGCAATTACATTAAATGTTAAGTACATAAATAAAAAAAGAGATGTTAAGATTGAATTTTAAAAAGACCTACATACATGAAATCTATAAGAAATCCATTTTAAATATAAAGCTATAGATAAATTAAAAGTAAAATGACAGAAAAAGATATAATATATAAATAATAACCAAAAGAAAGGTATAACACACACCCTTGGTGAGGGGCTCTTCTACAAATGGAAGTTTACCCTGGAAGTGAGAACAATGTTAAAAAAAAAAAAAAAACAAACAAAAACGAAAGATGCAGTGGCTATCTTAAAAGGTGTCAAAGTAGACTTCATAACAGGGAATATAAGCAGAGATAAAAAGGGAGATTTTATGATAAAGGGCCAGGAAGACACAATCCTACATGTGCATTCCCCTAATAGTAAATCTTCTAAACATACTAAGCAAAAACGGGCAGAGATGAAGTAGATAAATCTAAATCTTCAATCATACTCGAGACATCACATACATCTCTTAGTAACTGACAAAACAAGTAGACAGAAAACCAGATGAATACAGAAAACCTAAACAATGCTATCAACCGACTTTATCTAATTAAAATTTATGAAACACTTCAGCAACATAACAGCAAAATACATGTTCTTTTCAAATGCACCTGGAACTTTCACTAAGATAGACCTTATTCTTGGCTGTAAATAAAAACTGCAACAAATGTAAGAGTGGAAATATAAAATATGTTTTCTGACTATAATGACATTAAGCTAGAAATGAGTAACAAAAATATTTGGAAATTTCTTAATATTTGGAAGTAGAATCATTTACTTCTAAATAATCTGTAAGTCAAAGAAGATATCACAGGAAAAATATGAAACGTGTACGTGAATGAAAATGAAAATACAATATACTAAACTTTCTGGGATTCCTTTAAAGCAGTGCATGAAGTGAAATTTACAGCATTATATATTTATATTTCTTAAAACTTTCAGATCAATGATGCATGCGTCCATCTATAAAAAACTAAAAATTAAAAGAATACAAATTAAGCAGAAGGAAAAAATAATAAAGAACAAAAGTCAAAAAAACAAAAACTAGAAATACCAAAAATCAATAAAACTAAAAATTAGCTTTCTGAAAAGATCAATAAAATCGATAAACTTCCAACTAAATTGACCAAGAGAAAAGATAACACAAACTAGCAACATCAGAATAAAATAGGAAACCAGTACAGGTAAGAGCGTGCCCCTGAAACACAAAATTACATGAAGTGCACCAATTCCTCAAAATAAAAATTTGCTTACATCATCCACACTCTCCTCCTCAGGGGCTGACAAGAGCCCTCTACTGATGACTACATCGTATTTAAATATCCCTGTTTGTCTTCTTGTCCTTCATATCTAATACAACCTTATCTTCTATAGCCGTGGTTCTCAACCTGTGGGTCGCCACCCACAGGAACTGTATTACAGGGCCGTGGCACTAGGAAGGTTGAGAACCACTGTTCTATAGCTTTCCGAAGAGAATCTTCTGTTTCAAATTCTGTTGCCTCATTCATGGGACTCGTCTAGTTACAGTGGTCCCAACCAATCAAATTCTATCATTCAGAGCTAAGGTGGCTCAAATGTCTGAACTCTTATTTATGTTTTACATCACTAAGAATTTGATGTTCACTGGTTCATAGGATAATTAGGAGATGACTGCAGTGTTCAAAGCAAGAGACAATGGCGACTCCAGCTGGGATAATAGCAATGATAATGGAAAGACATAGGATTTAAAATATATTTTGGAAGTAGCATAAAGATGTGATAATGGACTAAATGTTTGATGGAGACAAAGTAGGAAGTAGTTTTTAACAATAAAAAAAGAAGGATCAAGAAATTTATATAAGAACTCTAAACGATGTAACCTAAACATCCACCCTCATGTTAATCTGTAAAAGAAAGAAAGAAAAAAGAAAAGTGCTTCGTAGGTAAACTATCAATTTTACAAGTCTGGTTTTCTCTAAAGACTAAGAATGTGAGGCCTGAATGGGAACTATGATATGCCTCTGAATACACTTGTATTGTGATCAGGCTTAAAAATTATTTTGGCTATCTATTATATATGGTAGAGTTCTTACAAACATTAAAAACTATCTCCTCTTAGTTTAAAATTTACAAGGTAATTGTTTTCCTATAGAAGTGGCTATTTTCTTTTCCTTATTAAGTAAATACTCCATAAAAGTTTAAGTTTTCAAAAATCCTAGTGAAGCTGATTCACTGAGTCACATGTTTACCTTATTATAGCGAGATTTCCACTTATCCTTTACTGATGCAGTGGGAGCCTTTTATAAGATGTACTGTGTATTGTTTCCAAATACAAACTTTTGACTATGTAAAATAAAATCATTTGTCCTCAAATTTTGCCTTGTTGAAGGTATTTTCACACACTGTCAAATTTTTCCTAATAGAAAATGGGATTTAATTTTTTTTCTTTTTTATTAAATCATAGCTGTATACATTAATGCAATCACGGGGTACAATGTGCTGGTTTTATATACAATTTGAAATACAGAAAATGTATTACCACACACTTGGGCATTTCTTTTTTCTATAAGTTTCCTAATGATAATTACTCAACACTATAAATGCACTTTTCTTTTTAAAATTCTCTCAGAACTATTATTTTAATGAAGTATTTAAAAGTTTTAGAAAAACATTATATTAATCAACAAGCCTCAAATAGTTTTGGTAGAAAGGTCAGTACAAACAAATAAAAACTCTAACAGAGTCTCCTTAGAACCTCCTCAGAAAGAAAAAGTAACTATTAGTTTGATCAGATCCCAGTAATGTATTTGTGGTATTGCTTCAATTGCCCTGGGGGTCCTCCTCCTAAAGTTTTCTCCCAGGCCAATTTCTTCAACTGTTTCCCTTGCACTCTTTCCAAGAATCCCTATGGTTTCATGTCTTAGGCTTAAGTCTTTTATCCAGTGAGAGTCAATTTTTGTTAGAGGTGAAAGGTGTGGGTCCAGTTTTAGTCTTCTAAATTTAGCCGGCCAATTCACCCAGCACCATGATGGTGTCTGGATTCATCTCTTGGTTCTCAATTCTGTTCCATACATCTACCTCTCTATTTTTGTGCCAATACCATGCTGTTTTGGTCACTATAGATTTATAGTATAGTCTGAAGAAGACAGGTGCATGGTATACAGACATATGAGAAAGTGCTCATCATCTTTAATCATCAGAGAAATGCAAATCAAACCACTTTGAGATACCATCTAATTCCAGTAAGAATAGCCAACATAACAAAATCCCAAAACTATAGATGTTGGCAAGGATGTGGAGAAAAGGGAACACTTCTCCACTGCTGGTCCATGCAAACTAATTATGTTCCTTTTGGAAAGAAATTTGGAGACTACTCAGGGATCTAAAAATTGACCTGCCAATGGATCCTGCAATTCCTCTACTAGGAGTATACCCAAAAGACCAAAAATCACTTTGCAAAAAAGATATTTGCGCCAGATTATTCATTCCAGCTCAATTCATAATTGCCAACTCATGGAAGAAGCCCAAGTGCCCATCAACCCATGAATGGATTAATAAACTGTGGTATATGTATACCATGGAATGCTATGCAGCCTTAAAATAAGATGGAGCCTTTACCTCTTTTATGTTTACATGGAGGAACCTGGAACATATTCTCCTGAGTAAAGTATCTCAAGAATGGAGGAAAAAGTATCCAATGTACTCAGTACTTCTATGACTCCTACTTATATTTTCTCACACTTTGTTATGAAAGATAGATCACAACTATAGCCCAGGATGAAGGAGAGAAATGGTGTGGGAAGGGAGGGGAGCGGGGAGGTTTGATAGAGAGAGGGTAAGTGGTGGGACCACACCTATGGAGCATATTGCAAGGGTATAAGTCAAATCTGTCAAGTGTAGAACATAATGTCTTAACACAATAATCAAGTAAGTGAGGCAAAAGCTATGTTGATTGGTTAGCTGTGACCACGTCAGATTGTATTAAAAAAAAAAGTCAACACATTGTACCCTACATATGCATAAATGTATTCATGATCTATGTGTACTTGACTTAATTTTAAAAAAAAATTATAAAAAAATAAAAAAGAACCTCCTGTCCTGACTACAAAACACTTGTGTCACTCACACCTTAGAGGCCCGAGCTGCTGACCCACACAATGGTCTCCAGCAGTGACAGACACACACGTGGGAATCAGCCTGATGCCTGAGACTATCTTTAAATGGCTCCTAAATTAGCCATCCTAATAATGAGTTCTAATGTCACCGCCTAGCACACTAAACAACTATGTCCCCTATCAATGCCACGGCTTCAATTAAGCAAAATTTAATAGGACCTACTCAGGTAGAAATGCCAGGGAACCAGGACAGAGACATTCCAACATAGCAACACATCACCCAAGACACCACCAGCGCCTCCCACAGGCTAGGCAGGCTCACAACTCTCCAGAGGAGTTTTCAACAACCAAGTTGTGTCTCAACAAACATTTTATGTCAGGGGATGTAAAACATGAACACCTAAATTGATTGTGTTTTAAAATACACTCAGGAGACACAGAACAGGGAATTTTTATTAAAAAAAAAAAATGAGGAAGGAAAGCTTAGGGTTAGGGAATTAAAAGTATATCCACAGTCAGAAAAATTTCTTCTCCTCCCAAGGAAAAGCTGGTTGGGGACAACTAATAACCGCCATCCACAGGCACCGGCACTGGACAACGCCTCTCCCAGGGGCCAGAGACCAACCCTGGGCTCCCGAGGGCCACCCTTCACCTCCACACCCTCACTCCCAGCTCACCCAGGGCCTGGACACGTGGTGCTGGGACTCAGGGCACTGTGCAGGGCAGCCTGCTGTCTTGAAGGTGGGGACCCTCAGCTTTCTGAGGTCCCCAGAAGGAGGCAGTAAGTAACCAGAGGGGAACAGAAGGAAATAAAGTGAGAACACAGGAGAAGGAAAAGGGAAGGAGGAAGGGGCCTGGAAGGCTGGCTCGGGATGGGCCTGGGGCAGAGGGGCCAGTGCAGGGCCACAGGGGCTACTCACAAAAAGGCTGTAGGAAAGGGCACCAAGAAAGACGTAGGAACAGGTGCAGGCTGCGACGCCCACAAGTGAGACTGAGATGGGCCAACCAGAGACTGCAGGAAAACGGGACCAGAGCTACGGAAACAAACACGGCGGGAGGGGCCCAAAGCCCAGGGGCTCTGCCAAGGCTGATCCGCTTGGTGGGGACAGGGAAGTGCAGGGTGACAGGAGGAGGGAAAGGCGAGAAGGTGGGGCAGGGGCGTAGGCAGCTCCTACGAATTTTGTTTCCACAGCCTCTGAGTCTGCCTGGGTTTCTAGAGAACTGCAGTAATCTCCTATCTGACAGTTCTACGGACTGAAGTCTGGGTTTGAGGTCTCTAGGGGCTGGTTTCACCCCTAGGCCTCGGCCCCTTCCCGGGGTCTTCGTGTGGTCACATTTGTGTCCTACCTCCACCTCTTACAAGGACACAGTCACACTGGGTTAGGGCCACTCAGAGGACCTCATTTTATCTAATAAAAACCCTGCCTCCAGAGAGGGTCACATTCTGACATACTAAGGGGGGGCTAGGACTTTAGCAAACAGATCAGGGGGGACTCAATTCAATCCATAACACAGCCATCCCATTTTCCCTCCTTTGTACAAATGCATGAGCAATAACTAAAAAAAGACCTGCTCCTTCTCTTCCTGACAATCTCATTGTTACAAATCACTGCAGCATAGCACACCAGAAGAGGCCCCTTGGAGGGGAGGTGCCACAGAGTGAAGAGTCCCAACTCGGCCAGCACAGAGCTTCTCTCCAGAGGACACAGGTTCGCAGCAGGACGGCACAGACCCCTGCTGAGCAGCCCACAGACGATCACTCGGTTCCCCTGAAGGAGCACTGGCACAACCCCCACATGGCCTGAAATCTGCGGCTCCTGCTGTCCTGAAGGCGGAGACCCTGTCCTTCTCTACCAGGACGTACCCCCCACACCTCCCCAGGAAAGCTGACCCGCCGCACACTGAAGGAACTGTCAAGACTCCAACGCGGGTGCTGTCTCAGAGCTGCAGAGGGGACGTGCATGGGCGAGTGCTGTCTGCAGCTGTCCGGGTGGGGAAACAGCCAAAGGCCGGCAACCCTGCCACACGTCACCCACAGAAGTGGGTGGTCCCCGCGTGTGGAATGTAAGGAAAGGCCATGGCTTCATGTCCGTGTTCGGTGGTGGTACCCAGGACAGGGAGACCTGGGTGGGCAACTCTGCAGCCCAGGGCCACCCCTGGTCCCCTCTCACCCCTGTGCCCTGCCTGCCATCTGGGGAGTTCCCAGCCTGGGAATGGCTTTGTTCATAGCCCACCTCCCCCTAGGCCACGCCACCTCCACAGGTGTGGACATGACTCCCAGTGAGAAGGCCTTTCCTCCTCCCCACCCTCCACACCCCCTGTGCCGTGTACCCCCTTCTCAGGAGGTGCCCCCCAGGGGAGCAGGGAGCGCAGAGGGCATTTCCTCCATGGCCCTCAGGGTCTGCAGGGATTCCTCTTGACACAGCCCCAGCACTGCAGAGAAACACCCCAACTGCCTTCCTAAGCGCCTTCCCTGCCAGGCCCAACCCCAGATCCTCTCACGACACCCAAGACCATCTGCAGCCTGGTCAGCCCTCACCCAGCCGTGCTCTGGCCACCACGATTTATTTCCATCCTGGTCTCTGACTCTGACACATGGGGCACTGCACTGGGCGTCCTAGACTCCCCCATGCCAGGAACAAGTCCATCCCTTCCTCAGACGCCCAATGTGTGTCCGCAGCCTCCTGTGAATGCCACTGTTTGGTGACAACTTGACACAGCTGATCAATTTAGCATTAATCTAGCCGTGGGGATAACTTGCAGGGTGATTAACACCAGATTCTCTGGGGGGGGGGGCCTGGTGCAGACAGGTGAAAGGTGTTAACAACAGAACTTGGGTTTGCCAGAACAGGACAGTGGCAGTCCGAGCCCAGAGTTTCCATCCTGCCTTCCTGGAAGGATTTCCCTTGCCTACTCTGCCCCCACCGTCCCATCACCCAATTCCTGCTGGCTCTGTTTTCCCAGTGGACGCTGGGCAGATACCCTCCCATGCACGTCCCCTCTGCAGCTCTGAGTAGGTGGACCTGCCCCACCCCCACAGGAAGGACCAGGTGCACCTGGGAACGACCCCACCCAGCTCTGCCGGGTCCTGCCAGCAGTTGGCTGCCCGTGGCAGGGCACTCAGGAAAGGACTGAGAGCAGAATAGATTGGATATTCCAAAATTACATGCTAAATGAATAAAAGTTAGGCAAAGTCAATAAACGATCAGCCAACCTAGGAAGACAAGACTTCACTACAGTAAAGCCAAAACGTATTAGCTAACTGAAAACCAATGGGTTAACGTTCCAAAAAGGATTGTTCAGCCAAGTTACTGAACCCCTCCAGACATATCCTTCCAAAACAGGGCTGCTCCTTTTTTCTTTTTAACAGAAGTTTTGACCCCTGAGGGAGGTGCCAAGACCGTTTAGCAATCCCTGCCCCCTGAGTTTCCTTCAGCTTGGTGCCTCTCCAGTGTGAGGGAATTAAACATGAGAATCACGGAAAAGCCAACCAAAATTGATTTAAATGGCCTTCTCCCAAACCTGGTTTCCACTTCATTTGGGGGGGTAACATTAAAAGAAATAAAATATTCCTTTCATCTTCCCTTTCCTTCATAGAGTTCAAGTTGTGAGTTATTTAGAAAGCACCACAATCTTTGTTATTTTCAAATGTAGTAACAGACAAAAGGATTAATTTCAACCAGAACAAAAGTTCAAAAACATAAAGCTAAGACAAACTAAAAAACATGCTGTTGGGGCATGTGCTGGGCACACAATCCCGAGTCAGTTTAACAGCTCTTCATCATTTCCACTGGGCATTTTTTAATACAGAAATGGAGATGAAATCCTTCTCTTCAATCAGACAACAAATGGTGTTTTGCTCCAGAAGAAGAATGTGCCAGCTTCCCAACTGACTGAGGGAAACAGAAAAGGTCATAGAAAATGACAGTAAACAGTACAACAATAAGCAAAAAGGACAAAAGCACCAGCATTCAATTTTTTGGTATTTGATGATTTCTCAATATGCCCGAACATATGATAAAGAAAACTATGATGCACTTCATGGCAGCCAACTGGTTATCAAGTTAAATAAAATTTGGAGTGAATTTTACAATTACATTTATAATTGCCACCATCAGAAGAAAAAAAAAAAAACCTGCTGACTTTCACTTTGCATCTGTAAAAGATGATTTAGAACAAAATTGAAGAAAACTTTGAAATTAAATACAAAGGCGATGGCAAGAAAATAATTGCATTTATTGGAAAATGAATTGGCATGATCATCAGAAAAAATCAGACTTAGTTCCAAAGTTTGGAAGGTCTAGAATTTGATCAACACAATTGTAAACACAAATATAACTACGAAGAAAAAAAGCTCAGAATGAGATTTCTCGTTTACTTCCAAGATTTGTATTTGTAACCAAAGCATCATTTATCTACTTAATGACAGATTAATACTGAAATTATTCTGGTTTGACTTTATATAAATGGCCCTAAAGGATGACAGTTCCTAGCTAGATAATGCTACTTGCATTTCATCAGAGTAACCTGGCAGAGTGTTGTACTTAGAGAACCCTGTCTGTTAAATGCCTTCCTGAAAGCCCACGAGACACTTGAACAATAGGAATGTATGATGTTTCTGGTGAATGGGGTCTATGGACTAACGTCAAGGAACTCCCCTTCCCCCATCCCAGGTTGGCCCTTGATTGGTTTCTGGAAGGCTGAGCTCCCAGGATTGCTGAGCAACAATCAATTCTAGAAGCTCCAGGAACCGATCCTCTTCTCAATATTATCTCCAAGATGGATCCACAGGGCAGCCCTCTCCACTCACTGCCAGGCCCCAGGAGCACCATAGCCTGAGAACAGCATGAACTTCCTGTGTGACAAGGCCAAGTTCAACAAAGCAATAACCCATCTAACTTTATCCTCTGAACACCTCAGAATGTCAGCACCCACTTGAGAAGCTGATGTTTCCTCTGAGGCTTGAAAAATTCCCATCTAACTTGATCCTCTGAACACCCCAGAATGTCAGCACCCACTTGAGAAGCTGATGTTTCCTCTGAGGCTTGAAAAATTACAAGCCCATCTTCTCCACACTCCCTTTACCTTGGCAAGCGGAGTTTGAATCTAGTACACACAGGACATGAACAGAAGCCCTTGTCTGGGAGAACATTCAGGAAGGCATTGAACAGACACCGTGCTATATGGTACAAGCTGCAGGGTGGTTCTCCTCCCACCAGCCTGACCATGTTCCTTTGCTCTCTGGAGACTCTTAAACCTCCTATGAAGGTCTCTCATCACATTCATCGCCACCCACCCAGCTACTTGTACCTGTGAGTGAGGTGATACTGGCTGTAATAAGAATTTTACATTATGAGAAAATTTCATTATTTGGTCACCTCCGATATGTATAACTTTATGAACACAGATAAAAGCCAAGTGCCTAATTATAATACATTATTAATTTAACTATCCATTCCTGCCTGGCTAATATTCATAGCATATGAATATTAATTTAGAAGTATTTTTGTCTAATCTTCCAATTCACGAAAACTTTTTTACATTAATTTTTTACATGCACCTTTGATACCAGTGTCTTAATCATCAGGTAACAACTATTTTTTGGTCATCATTTTACATCAATCTGAAGTGCTTAAGATATCGCACCTTTTATGAAGCACAGAACTTTTTTTCCCAAACCCCAAGAACCTATTTATATAATACTAGCAGTTATTGTTACTTTTAATTACCTGCTAAGTATATATTCATGATCTTTTCTTATCTCTGCCAACTGTTCTGTTTTTAAAATGACCTTTGAAAGGGTTATTGACAATGCCAATTAACAATTGCATTCAGACCAGCAGGAAAATGCCAAATCGTGTTAAGTTTCTTTGCTTCTTTCTTTATCATTCTGCCAGGTAACCTCTATAACAAGAACAAAATAGCGTGGAAGTTTCAGACAAATGAGTTTTGTATTTTCTTTTTTAAAAAATAAAATAATGAGAAAAATGTTATAAGGACTCAAAGAGAAGACTACTCAACTTCGGTGGACTAGTTTGGGGGAAAATGTGGGGAATCAGCTTAGTGAGTGGTTATCGTACAGAGACCAAGTTGAATCTCTTTCTGGAAGAGGGGAGCTGATTCAGAGGACTTGCAAAGCAATTTCCTCCAACTGCAGCTCGTCCTAGGACTGAGCGAGGTGAGCCCAGTCCCGGGGTCCCTTGTGCATCAAATCAGTCTCCTCTGAGCTGAGACTCTCGAATCTTCCTCCTTCCCCAGCACCTTCCATGGCACCCGGCCTTTAGTTGTTGGTAAGAAATATTTCTTGGGTGAACGCATGTATGAATAAAATCACCAAGAGACTCTAGAGATATTAAAAAGGCACAATATCCAGAAAGAAGCCACACATCTCAGGTGCCTAGGTGTGGCCAATAAAAAAAACAGAGAAAAAAAAACAATCCTACAACAGACGAGAACGAGAGCCAGAGCCGAGGGAGGCCCTTCCTACGTTAAGACTGTCGGGAGTGCCTTTCATGAATAAAATGGTAGTGCTAATAAAGAGCAGCTAACTTCTGCTGTTTTACCACCAACAGATGGATAATACAATTCTCTATCATCCCTTCCCCCTGACAAGACATAAAGGCCGTTTTATATTACTGTACACCCACCCTGCCCCCAAAACTCCATGCCTGGAACACACAGGTGGGCTCAAAAGTACTTGGTATACTTTGTTTCCTTGGCTATTTGGTTTTTTTTAATGTTTGCTGGCTCATGAAAGCCTGCTGACAGCTGTACCAAAAGACCAAGAAAGCCACTTATAAAAAGAGACAAAAGGACAAGAATCCTTAACCTCCCTTTCCTCCCCTAAGAACTCCCCAAATTCTAAGCCCAAGGCCTCTTCATTTCTGCAGAGGCGAGAGTTGGAGAGGAAGCAACAGGAACTCAGCTTTGGGTAGACAATGGGCTAACACACAGGTCAGAGGACAACAAACATGCCAGGAACCCAAGGGCACAAATTCTAGTCTCCGTCCCCACCCACGTTAAGGTGGTCTCCATGTCCCCAGCAGCTAGCTGGGCTCCAGGGACGTCTCCCTCCCACCACCCAAGTCTTCAAGAGGTGAGACGTCTCTGTCAACCATATTCTGCAGAGGCAACCCTGGCCCCAGGAACCAATCACCCACCCTCTCCTCACCTATGTGGGTAGGTGTGGGACACCAGGGAGCAGCCCTGGGCAAAGGGACTTTGTTCACATAGAATAGGCTGCCAGGTTTGTGCTCTATCCCCTGAACGCAGAATTCCTCATGGAGACTCTTCAGGAACGTGCAGCAAGTTTGCATTTTGTGGAGACATTAGCATTTCTTTGCTTCCCTGGACACGTGGCATAGGAAACAATAAATGGTCTTTCAGCTGCCCATCCCCAAAGGCAGCCCTGCCTGTGGGACAGAACACTGCCCCCCAAGCAGGCATTACCAGCACTGGTATTTGTCCACAGAGGCCCCCAAAGAGAAGTACTCAGGCCGCGGAGGACAGTCCCAACCCAGCACAGCTCAGGAGCCACCCAGGGAACCAGCCTTCACAATGGGATTGGATCTAAATTCGGGGCTTACTGGTGAAGAAGGTCTTTGAAACAGGTATCTTTGCTTAAATACAATAAGGTTAGAGATAATTATAATGTGGTAACTAGAGGCCTCTTGAACCCGAGCCTTATGAAGAACATTCACATATTTAACTAAAAATGGCTTTATATCTTATCTTTCTATTTGCAATGTATAACAATCGCTCACCAACAAAGAATTAACTAATTATAAGTCATCAGACACCCATAATTAAGAGCAGGAGATTATGGGTGGAGGATTTAAGGATAAAAGAGACAAAAAAATAACATTATTTACTCATCAAATTAAAGAACAATATTAAATAACAGGATTTGGAAGGATTTAGATCCATTAAGAATACTAATTTTTTAGAGATAATATAACAAAGCATGGAAAACAATAAATACCTTCAATCTGGAGGCTCATTGTATTTATGACAATTGTCGGTCACACAGTCCGACCACGAGAACAATGTCAGTTAATTCTGACCCTGGGTTGACAAAGCACAGCAGAGCTGTCTACATAATCCACCGGCTCTCTTGTGACAAAATATACTGAAGGGACAGATAGATCACTTGGTTCTAAAGCTTTATAAAAAATCTTTGCTTGCTTTATAAAATCTTCTGAAAGATTTTAAGCAAATTTTAATTTTTTTTTCTTCTCTGTATCATAGGAATTTGTTTGGAAGATTAAGAAATCACCTTAGGAAAAACAAAAAACAGAACTCACTAATCATCTTCCATTTACCTTTTAAATGAGTAAATAGGGAAATCATTTATAATCACATCCATTATAAAGAATTCCAATTATTCCACTTTGTTTTATTATCTATCATCAGGAAGCCTACTAAGATCAGTTAGTAAGTTTCTTATACAATTAACTTGGATTTTCAACAGCCAAAGGGTTTCTAGTCAAAGTGGCCAGGCCAGGAGCAAAGAACAAGGGCAGCTCAGAGCTGGGCACGTCTGGAGCCCAGGCAGACACAAGGCACAAGTGAGGCACACGTGAGCACACGCAAGGCACATGTGAGCACACGCGAGGCACACAGCAGACGTGTATCCAAGGAGCCAGCTCTGCTCGGCCAGAGGTGCCGGGAAAGTGACAGCACCAGGTGTCTGACAATTTCTTGGATGCCACGGCAGGTGCAGAACAATGTTCCCACCTCCAGTTCACCGATTCACTCGTCCAAAAAGCACCGGTGCCTGTAGCCTACCAGCCAAGTGCTCGGCGGCCGAGAACTATGACCTGCTGGAGAAGGAGAACGTGCAGATGACCATGGCCAGCACATCTGCTCTAGGCGGGTTACTAAAAATATAGTTTTCTGCAAAGGACTCTGGAGTTTGGCGGCACATAGGACAGGATGCCGGGACAAACCCATAGAAACGAGTGGCTTCCGTATGCTTTAAGCGAAGCTGACCGCTAATGGACAGGTCTTCTAAGAGAGACGAAGGGAACCGGCATTCCAGGGACACCACAGGCCAAAGCCCAGCACGGCAGTGGCGAGAGTGGGGGCTGGGCTGTGTTGTGACCAGAGGGAGGACAAAGGGCCTGAGGGAGGCGCAGGCTGTGCAGCCGGCCTGGTCAGGAGGGGGTTTGGCGGGTGGAGCACAAAGGGCCCAGGGCCAGGCTCTGGGTCTTCCCCTCCAGCCAGACAACCGCTGACCACTTTTTCTTCTCCCACATGAGCCTCTACATGCTGACTTCCCCACAGCCCAGACCCAGGCAGATGCCAACTCCAGACAGAGAAGGACTGAGTGGCTCTAATACTTCCATTTACAGGAGGCGGAGAAAATACTGTGAGAGGGGAAGGCATTTGTTTGTTTCACGGGGGAGGAATAGTTCCTGCTGGGAAACTCTCCCCCTGCCACTATGATTAACCTTCAGTATGAATAACCAGCAGGTGTTGACGGCAACAGAGAGGAAAGGGGACCTGAAATGAGCGGAACCCCACAGTTTAGAGGCTGGCCACAAGAGATCGGGGCTCCTGCTCACCTTCGGTCGGGTCAATTGCTTTCCTGTCAAGAAACATGACAAGTAGAAGTGAAATCAGGGGCCAGCAAAGGGAATTCCACAGTGTGGAAAACATTCCAACTCTTGACGGTGCGGTGATGAGAGGGTGTGCACGTTTTCAAAACGTTCTGAGTCGGGCACTTAAAGCAGTTGTATTTTTTAAAAGGAAATTGTATCTCAATAAAGGTGAAGAAGGAGAGAACGGAAAGAAAGGGAGGGAGGGAGGGAAGGAAGGGAAGGGAAGAAAGAAAAAGAAAAGAGAAAGAGAGGGGAGAGGAGGGAAGTGGAGGAGAGCAAAAAGACAGAGGGAAGGGGAGGGGAGGAAGGAAAAGGAACCAACTCCTAGGGGACCATGATGGCGCCTGCCCGTGGCAGGGTGGTAGGAAGGAAGAGATTGACTAAAATTGTGAACCAGGACAGAGGCTCTTGCCCCCAGTCTTAGAATAAGGCCAGGAAACCCAGGCTCATTGAAGCCGCTGCTGCTGGGGTGGTGACAAGCAAAGCTGTTTCCTTGTAACAGGACAGGGACTCACGGGAAAGGAGATGACGGGGACGTGAATGAAGACAGAGACACAAGAAACTTGCTGACCCTTTGGCTTGGATTTCATGGAAGGAGGGGACCCAAGGGACACACCAGTTTCTCACACTTGTGGACAGAAGCAGCATTAAACAGTGTGAGGGGTCCCTGTCTAGTCCAGACAGCAGGAAATCTCAACCAGGCAAGAAAGCCCCGCGCAGGGTCCGCAGGTCAGTGAGCAGCGGCTCCGCACAGCGAAACTGCCACTGCTTCCAGGTCAATGTCGGCGGATCACCGCTCACCCCGGAATTATTATATCTCCTGATATAAGGAAATACAAACAGATAGGTTTTTAATTCTCGGAAAATATTTATTTTGCCAAAACACAGCAGCACAGGTTCAGGAACATCTAAAATGGATAGGACATATTTAATTCATAGGAAAAGCAAAACCTCATTTAAGCACCTTGGAAGGTCACAAAGGGTTAAGAGCCAGTTCCCACCAGGCTCTGAGGGGGTCATGAAAACAATTAGGAGCTAATGACTACAACCCAGGAGCAGAGAGCTGCACGCTGGCTAATGCTACCCTTACTCAGGACAAATAAAAGACTGAAGATGTCATTAGAAAAATATTAAATTATTGAATAGGAAAGTCCAAATTCAAACACAGAATAAACAAAGCTTTATAATAGTCTGGCATTCAAGACAGGCTGGTAGAGATAGCCTCGATGTGAATGGCAATACCTACTCTGAAGCAAACATTTAAGTCTTCCTTCCTCCTCACGGGGCCCGTTCAGCTCTCTGAGATATTACGAGCCAAATGTGCCAGAAAAAACCCAAACAGCCACAACTATGCCACCCCAACAGCTCCAGAAAGTGTGACATATTCCATATGCAATGTGATGAAAACCTCAGGTAGTTGCATATTAAATAGTAATTACAATATAAAAATAATTATTGATCAAACCCTCAAGCGTATGAGACGGTGGGAGTGGGGATTAGTGAAAAGTTGGAAGAATAAATTTCCAAATGATGAAATGCTATTATTTTCAAGTTTTTAAGGGAAACTTACAACCCAGCTTAGCGTGATACTATTGGCAAGAACTCAGAATGTCGGAGCCACAGGAGTGCTTATGGTTCTCACCCCCTGGTAGAGATGAGGACTAAAGAATCAAGGCTCGGCACCTGTAGCACAGCAGTTACGGCGCCAGCCCCATATAGCGAAGATGGCGGGTTTGAACCCAGCCCAGGCCAGCTAAACAACAACGACAACTTTAACAAAAAATAGCCGGGCATTGTGGCAGGTGCCTGTAGCCCCAGCTACCAGGGACTAGTGACGGAAATGTTGCTGAATTTGATGGAGGTGTGGGTTGCAGGAGGGAACGCGTTTGTCAGAACTCACTAAGCGGTACACTTCAGATCTGTGTCTTTCCAGCTTTTCTGAGTTATATCTCAATTAAAAATTCAGCTTTTTGATAAAGGGATTGTTGTACCAAAAAAAGTAAGAGATCAAATACTCCAAATAAAGAACAAAGGTGATCAGATTGAGGGGGACAGAAACAACAACAACATGCGGCTCCCAACACGCTGCCCTTAAATATGTGAATGCAGCGAGCCCCAACAGAAGAGGTCGCAAACGACATCCCACGGGCCCAGACAGAAGAGGACACAATGACATTCCACAGACACCAATGCTGCACAGGCTCAGGCAGCATCAGAAGACTTTAAGGAAAGAAAGATCCTTACTAGAGATAGGGTCCGTCTGTCTCCAGGAAGACACCACAGTTCTAGATCTTCCTTCCTTGTGCTCCCAACAATTCACAGTTTCTGGATAACACCCTGGAGAAGAAGGGACTTGCCCAGCATCCACATACCCGAGTCCAGTGCCCTTTGCACCCTGCCATAGACGGATTTAGTGAGTACAGAGAGTGACACTCACACAAGGCCAGGGAGAGAACGAGAGCTCGGGGCAGAGTGGTCCTCATGTCAGGCAGGTGGCCCTTACGGGAGTGACCAGCACATTCAGAAAAGGACCCCCTATTTTCCATATGAACCCTGCAAAAACAAAGCAAGTTGTGTCGTGTTTCACTTCCCTCCGCCGAGCGAGGCAGCCGGCGTGCAGGGCAGACGCACGCACTGTGATGTAGCCAAGCTGCTCTCCAGAAGGGACCGTCAGCAGTCCGAGGGACACCCACGGCCCCACACCTCGTAAGAGGCTCCCAACAACAGCCACGGAACTCTGAAAGCAGAAGTGCAAGTTTCTAGGGAAGCTTTTTAACTTATCCCATGTCAAAAATAAAAGAACTCATCAAGAATTCCATAAGGTAAAATTTTTAAGAACTCATGCAATTTTTACACTAAGAGACGCCTGGAAAAAATGCCCATTTCCTCCCCTATGTCTTCCCTGGAAGATCTTTTCTAAAATGTAAATAAAAAATAAAGCTGTATGTCATGTCCCTGAGTGTCAGCTCAAGATCTCAAATACTGCCATCTGGTTACCAGAACACGTCCATACTCCCCTCGGGGGTGAGCCTCAGTGGGACCAGGGCTGTTTCCCTCCATGCCCCCGCTCTTGACCCCACACTCCACCCCAAAAGACAACCCCTCCTGCTGCCTCCTTCAGCTCCCCCCTTCCCTGGGAGGTTCCCCAAGTCAATGCTGGCCCCACCTCCTGGTTTCAGTCTACCAGCCACTTTCACTGGGTCCTTGTCTTGCCTGAAATCTCTCAGCAGGACACTGATGATGCAACATTTACTTCCTCTGTTATCTATCTGGGGGGTCAAATACCTGGTTTCCTGTCCCATAGGCAGAATGTGACATCATTCTTACAAACACTCCTCATGGCCTCTGGCCAGTGTAAATCCAGAGCTGGCCTCAAACCAGCACTTAATAGGCTATAAAGTCAAGTAATCCAGTTCACATTACCTTTGAATGCATGTTAAAAGGACATGTATATTAAAATACTAAACCTTGCCATAACATCCACCAGTTGGAAAGCACTTAACATTGCTTTCTCAGTTAAGAACTTAATAAAAATCATGCAAACTGATTTCAGAGACATTAAAGTCTTCCTGGCCATTCCTGCAGGGCACCAGCCCCCCACCCACTGTGGACAGACTGGTCGTGGCACCTGCCTGCCTCTGCCCACTCCACTGAGGCCTGCAGACTGCAGTGTGACTCCAGGCAGGAAGGCCGGGGGCCAGGAGGAAGGGGCCGAGGCGCGCTGAAGTCCAGTGTGCAAAGAGGAAAAAGCAGGGAAGACCCCAACACAGGAACGCCACCAGGAAGCCAGAAGGCAGGCTCAGGCCCTGGGTCAGAGAAGGAAGCCCCCAGGGTCAGCACAGGCCAGCCGGGGCCTGGAGATAAGCCCAGGTTGAGATGGAGGGGCTGTCTAAGGAAACAGAACGGAAGGAACAGGAAGAACTGAGCCCAGGAGAGGAAGCAGGGGTGTGTGAGGACGCAGCCCAGGCAGCCGGCAGGGGCCTTAGACTCCAGCTCCCCGGTTCCCACGGGGGTTTCACCCCACACAGCCCGCAGGGGCCCTGCCACTCCAGCACCTTAGACCTCCAGCTTCCCGGTTCCCACGGGGTTCCACCTTGAGGCTGCCTTCTGGTCTTTTGTTTTTCACTGCACTACTGCTGATCATTTTGGTTGACCTGTCTAATGTTACTCACTGCAGGGAGTTCTCCATTTATCAGTAACTCACTGGATGCCAACCTGACCCAGCCTTCGCCTGTCTGTGTCAGTGAGAAGGTGTTTCCTGGTCTCACAGCAAGACATTCACACACAGCATGTGGACAGACAAGGCAGAGAACGACGCTGGCCAGGAATTTATCATTGGCTCAAGTGAAAACACATGTAATCCGTACGTGAAGATGAAATTTCATAAATGATCGTGACCAAAGGGTCCACAGTGAATAGTCTCTGACTGGTGGATTGACACGTGTGATTTTACAGCACTTTATACTTTCTTATCTACCTGTATTTAAGAAGCGACTGAAATAAAGAAATGTAAATTTCACTTAAAAATATTCCTCCTACAGTTTTCGTTGGTTCAAGATTCTATGGCTCGGCGCCTGTGGCTCAACGAGCTAAGGTGCCAGCCACGTACACCTGAGCTGGCGGGTTTGAATCCAGCCCAGGCCCGCCAAACAACAATGACGGCTGCAACCAAAAAATGGCCGGGCGTTGTGGCGGACGCCTGTAGTCCCAGCTACTTGGGAGGCGGAGGCAGGAGACTCGCTTGAGCCCAGGAATTGGAGGTTGCTGTGAGCTGTGATGC